>JASDQU010108295.1:55654-68023 GCA_032191745.1 Picea mariana
AGTGTTCATGTGTCCTATTCATCTGTGTTAGTTTATTTTGTTGAATTACTGTTTAAAAGACATCTGATGAATGAATAAATCCATAATAATATCTCTGGATGCATTACTATTTTTATAAGAATATACAACAACTGATCTCTATAAAGTAGACTAAGATTTTTCAGTGAAATAAAAGTTAAAAAGCTATTGATAGCTCAAAATACTGATTCACCCCCCCCTCAGTATTTCTCAACATTTATGACTACGCATCTCCACTACCTTTCCATCTTGTTTTATCTTTAATACTTGTCTCGTCATGTATGTTCTTTAATTATTTTCCCACCTTCTACGCAAGTATTTGTCACCATTCAATCCTCCTTCCTCTTTCGACATCTCTGCAACATTTTCTAGTTTATTACCTTATATATGACTTCAATCTTTTGTCTCTTGCCTAAAACTTTTTTATTGCTTTCCTTATTTTATTTTTCTTTCTATAATACAAATAATATTATACAAGTATTGTAGTATACATTATGTGCGCTCAGACTAGTGTGTGGAAGCATGGTTGTCCCTATACAGTTTCAGTCGACTATCATTTACCAGTCCTCCATGAGTTCGCCATTCAATTTCTCCAATTGAAAAACAACTACCTTTGTCACAAAAATTATCACGTATGGTCCCAACCAATGCATTTGGAACTTCCCAAGGTGCTGCAAAAACTTGTTGTCATAAATCAAAACTAAGTCTCCCGTCTAGAACTTATTTTTTTAATGTGTCTATCATGCCAGGATTTCTCATGCACTTTCTAAACTTGATAATGGAATCATGTGACAAAACGGTCTTCCTCTAGTTCTAATAGCTTTGACAGTATTCTTTCTACCGTGACCGAATCAATAAGCTATGTCAACCCGACAATGCGCAGACTTGGCACGATGAATTCCATAGGCATAATTGCTTCCTGACCATAACCTAATCTGAATGGTGTTTGTCCTGTCAACTTTTTACTTGTTTTCATATATGCCCATATCATTGTTGGAATCCTCAATTCCCAGACATCTTGACTTACATTGCATACCTTCGTCAGCGCATGTTTTAGGATCTTGTTGAATGCTTCCATTGTTCCATTTGCTTGAGGATGGTGAGGCATACTTTTCTGATGATGAACCTGAAATTCCTCTGTCAATGCAACAATCATCTTATTCAAAAAATTAGTTCCTCGATCAATCATAAGGATTCTCGAACATCAAAACCTTGTCACTACATTTTCAAATAGAAACTGTGTAGCAGTCTCTACGATGGAATCTCTGACAGGTTTTGCTTCTGCCCATCTGGTTAAGTAATTTGACACGGTAATGATGTATCTCGCTCCTAACCTTTTTGTTGGTGGATTGATCAGTCCAAAAAAATTGACTGCCCATTTATCAAAATCCTATAACGTCACTTGTGGTACTAAAGGCATTTCCTTTTTCCTAGAAGGCTTCTCGATTCTCTGACAGACATCACAGGTCTGACAGAACTCCTTAGTGTCTTTATGAAAGTTGGGCCACCATAGTCCTGTGTGCGAAATCTTTTGAGATGTCACTTTTCTACATAGTGACCTCATGCAACTCCTTCATGTGCCTCTAAAAATATCATATGTCTTTCATGCTCCAATACACATCGTCACGAATACCATTTGCGCCCAACTTATACAAATTTCCTACTATTAGTTGATAGTTTTTTGCCTTCACTACTAACTACTTCTTCTATGCAACTGTAAACTCAGGTGGGGCTACTCATGTACTCAAGAACTTGACTATATCTACAAAATATTCATCATCCATCTATATTGCAAATAAGTGCGCATCTGGCAGATTGTCATCCAAATTTCCTGCATCTTCTCCTGATAGTATGTGCGACAAATGATTTGGTCCCGAGTTTAACTTTCCTAGCTTCACAATTAATTCAAATTCATATTCTAAAATAGTAGTAGCCATCTGCATATCTCTCCCCCCCCCCCAACACTGTCTTATTGACCAAGTATCTCAGTGAAGAATGATTTATGTACATTTTAAAGTGTGAAACCAGAAAATAATGTCTAAATTTCTGTAGTGCATATACCATTGCCAATCCTTCACATTCTGTAGTAGTATAATTTTGTTTCGTAGTTGAAAATTTCCTACTGGAAAATGCAATGGGGTGATCTAAATATTCTTCTCTTGGTTGTGATAGAACGGTGCCTAATGTTATAGATGGCTCATACACATGAACATCGAACTCCTTCTTCCAATATGGAAATATCAAAATTGGCACAATAACTAACTTCTGCTTCAATGTATCCAAACTCTTTTGGAATTCCTCATTCCATTGAAATTTCGCTTCCTTATTCAACAACTTTTCAAATGGAGTTGTGATCTATGCATATCCCCTAATGAACTTCATGTAATACCTTGTATGACCCAACATTGCTCGTAATTGTCGCACTGAAGTAGGCGATGGAAAATCAATAATTATCGCAATATTCACAGGATCAACCAATAGTCCTTGTTTACATACTACATGGCCCAGAAAAATACCAAATAGAGCATAGAAAATACATTTCTTTAAGTTTAAAGATATCTGAAATTTCCTGCATATGTCCAACATCAAGTGCAAAGTTTCAACATGGTCTTTCAGCAAACTAAACATTGTCTAGTCATCTAAGTATACTTCATGTAACTTATGAATAAACTCTTTAAATGTTGCTACAACCTCTCTAGATAATATTGTTGGTGCATTCTTCAATCCAAAAGGCATAAGTGTGTACTGGTAACATCCCCATTCTGTGTCAAATGTAGTCTTATGTCTATCTTCCATCGCAGTCTTAATCTGATGATACCCTAAAAATCCATCAATGAACGAGTAGGCTCCCTCTCCTCATACATTCTCCATGACTTCATCTGTAAATGGAGTAGGAAATGGATCATGTAGGAAAGAATCATTTATTTCCTCATATCTACACAAATTTTGATTCCTCGTGTCTTCTTATCCTGAACCACGATCAGACTAATCCACTCTGACTTTGTGACAGGTTCAATAATTCCTACTTCCAGCATCCTGTCTATCTCTACTTTAACCTTTTTCTTATACACCAGGTTTTGTAAATATGGTCTCTTGTTAATTGGATTAGCATCTGGTTTCAAAGGGATCTTCATCTCTCCTAACTCTCCAGCAATCCCTTTCATCTCTGAAAATTTAGTTGGAAATAGATCTCGATATTCGCATAGTAACTCAAAAATCTCTTCAACAGTCTCTTCATTCCAGTAATCTCCTATGTTCATAAACTTGGGCTTATCCTCTGTACCAATATTCACTTTGCGTGTTCTCAGTGGATTTGCATATACAATAGATTCAAGTTCTAGACCTTCTACTATGAGTTATCCTTCATTTTTCTAGTATTTGTAAATTTATCAGATATTCTTCCTCTTGGTATTCTCCAGTGACATTATAACATTCCAAAACTTCTCAAACCATCGCAGAAGATATATGTGTGCTACATACATGTACTAGTTCTATCGAGTCTTTTGATCCAAAGATAGTGTCCTTAATAACCTACAGAGTTGTGTCTATTGAAGGGGCATCTTCCTCAAAACTAAAAGTAACCTTGAATTTATGAGTTAAATATTCTCAATTTGTTATCTCTCTATGCACTTCCAACTCTAAATACCAGTTCTTCAAAATTGTATCCAGAGTGTGTATAAACAAGTGCGTCCATTCTTGCTTCAGTATTGATCTCCATGTCACAATGCACTGTGTAACATGCTCTGTAGGACAACTCAACCCTATATATTTTCATGTAATATATTCATTTATTTCTCCAAATATGACCTGTAATAACCTTCTACATTGTTTTCAATCCTCAATGTTGTCCTTATGCGCAGCCCACCATCTTGCAAAAATCACTTTTAGCATGATATATAAAGTTAACAGTCTTTGTTGGTTTGGTATCTACAATTCAAATTCCTTTATAAAAGAGTCTATGGATGTTACTCCATCATACTTCGGGGGATCACATACCTTAGTTCCAATCCATCATAACGCGCGAGTAATGTGAGCACATCTTCTTGTCAATACTTCATGTAATCTTTGTTGCCAATTCTCTGGTGCTTCTTCAAAATCCGATGCACAGGAACTAATACTCTACCAACTGAGTGCACCATTATCATTGGGGTTCACATAATCATCCATCCACTCAGTCACATTATACAAGTTATCAAGCTATTTTCCGTTTCTCGATTCTACGTATCTTCTTCCCTTTGTGGGATCCAATGGCGTAGTAACTTTCCAGTCTCCTGCTTCAAAGACCATTTGTGTCTTTTTTAGATCAATCAGGGTCTGGTTATCAAAATTGAAATCAAGTCCTGATAATGCTAGATAAGGCTTATTTCCATCCATTATCTCAATTACTTTGAAATCAACTATATTGTGCACTCCATCAATGTTAACATTCACCCCTAACAGTCATCCAATCGGGACAATATTATGTTGATTTGCCAACCTCAATTGAATAGGTGACCAGATTAACTTAGGTTTTCCCATCGTCTCTCAGGTTTTCTTCGGAAGGACATTCACATCAGATCCTAGGTCTAAAATGATATTATCCATGTCATAATATCCTATATGCGCATTCAGTCGAAATTCCATATTTTTCCTTCTCTTGTGATGTACCTTGTTAGCTTTGTGCTATACTACAGGGGATTATTTATCTTGCGCACATTGATTGATCATACTGCACAGTGCATTTAACGCAATCTCATCCTTCATTAATTCTAAATAGCTCTTCAAGAAACTTCTCAATGTACTTACCTTCTCAACTTTCCTTTCAAAATGATCATAGACTCGAGGCATGTCATAAATAGGTGGTTTTTCATACACCAGTGGCGTAGTCAAAGTCGATGTTATCCATTATGTCTCCAATAGTTCTTTTTGTGCTTGTGTGTACGTGTCCCTCTCCTTTCTAGGGTCAAACAATGGAGGAGGCTTTGTTTCTTTCCTTACCCACTGCTCAATCTAGTTTCCTTGTTCTATCCCATTGGCTTCTATTCTCACTCATTTGCATGTAACAGACTTAAAAAAAAATACAAAACAAGTTTTTAGCAATACTATGGTACTTCTGCATCAATGGGTAAGCAGTAGGATGATGACCCATTGTTTTACAAATCTCGCACCATACTCCTAAAGGATTCGGAGCTCATGTGGCCAAATATTCCTTAAAATTTGGACACTTTTTCTTATGATGGCCTTTTGTTCTACATGTAACACACCAAACTTATTCGTGTTTTTCCTTCCCTTTAGCCAGCTCTTGCAAATGAACATTCAATGCAACTAACTTTGATTGAACCTGAGCCATCCCTGCATTGTTTTTTCCTATAGGGGATGCTTCCAACCTCATAGCAATATCTAGGGATTCTGACTGCGACATAATATTCTGATGCGTCAAAGGGAAACATATATGTGGAAATAGTGTTGCAATGGACCACTCCTTACGCTACTCATTTGGGATCTGGAAAGCCAACTAATCCTTTAAGATCTTGAATCTCTTATCAAAATTCCATATCGACTCATTTTACAACTGCTTGATCTTTTTCAGCTCTATAATACACTATGACTCAGACTTCGGCTTCTATAACTCTTTCAACAAAGATTGTCTAATGTTTGTTAATGTTCTAGTCTATCCCATAGGTGTAGTAGACCGATACTTCATATACCATAGTACTGTGTGTTTTTTGAATGTCGTTTCCAACTATGAAATATTTGCAGCATCATCCTCTACATTCTTCACTATCCATATGGCTTCACAAACAAACAAATGTTGTTAAGGATCCTCTAAACCTACTCCTTGAAAGACATGCATCCTCAAAGTGGGATCTACTCCCGTCATCGTGATCTATGTGGTATTCATCCCTAGTGACACTAGTTGATTATGACTTGGCATACTACTTCCACTACTTTGAATACCTTTGATGTTATCTTTACTTCCCTCACTCACTACAAGTGAAAAAATTTCATATCTTACCTCAGTTCTTGGGGATGCACTGATCTGAATTTTATGAGCAGAATGAAACGAATACAGATTATTAAAAGATGCTTAACACAGAATAACAAAGATACAGTAAAATTGGTTTTCTATTCAATAAGGAAATAAGTTGAAACTGTAAAATGCAGCGGAAAACAAGCTTGCTGGAATGGTGGCGGCTTATCTCTTAGAAGAGATGTGACGGTTGCACTCATTCGCAAGAAGACAATTACAATGAGGCTCTGAAGGCCTTTTTACAATAAATAGGAATGTCAAAAACCCTAGACATCCAAAAACCTAACCCTAGGAGATGAAGCGCCAAAAGTCATGTGGGCCCTGTTTGGGTAAGTTAGTCGGTCAACTTCCCAGGGTCGTAACTTTTGCATACGATCTCCATTTTAGGCGCACGATAGCTCATTGGAAAGGTCTATCCGAGGACTACACATTTTGGTCTAATTTAGTAAAGGGCATTTTCGACTGTGGAGATCTCTAAAAACATCGTTTAGGGCCTCAAAACGGCCCCGCAAGTCAGGGACCTAAAAACTAGGAAAAAAAACTGCCAAAATGAACCAGTTGGAATAGGTGGGAGACCACCGAAATCCATATGGATCAATCCTCCCCCCTTAGGAAGCAATGGTATCCATTGCGTTGAGTTCCCCCATTAGATGAGGAAATTTCTGTTGAATTTGGCCCCGGGTGAACCACTTGCCTTGGTGCAGGAGCTGCCCCGCTTTGACAACTCGATAAAGCTGGATCCTTTGTTGTCGGGTGCCCTTGATCTGTGTGTCCACAATCTGATCACTGGATGCATGTTGCATGAAGTCAGGGTTGATTTATGTTGGTGTCAACTGCTCTGCTATCTCTGAGGTGTCCAATAATGGTGGGAAATATGGTCGAAGGAGAGCCACGTTGAAGACTGGGTGCAGGCCAAGGAAAGGGGGAATGTTGAGCACAAAAGCATTGTCACCCACAACCTTGGTGATGGTGTATGGCCCATACCGGAGTGGGCAAAGCTTCCGATGGGGCCCTGTAAGGCGTCTTTATGCAAGTGCAACCAAACCTTGTCACCCACCCGAAACTTACATGGCACCCGGTGTTGATCATGGCGTTGCTTGTACTTGGCATTGGACTTCTATAAAATATCCTGAACCTGTTGGCGGATGTGATGTATCCTCTCAATGAACCGGGTGGCTTTGTCAGCTTCTGGTGGAGCAGGGGATGAGTCGACCAAGGTGTTTTCCAGGGCTAGTGCAACATCCATGGGGCCCAATGGTTGGAATCCCAACCCCACCTGAAAGGGGCTGTGGCCAGTTGAGCTATGCAAGGCTCGATTGTAGCTATGTTGGACATAGGGAAGACTCTCATCCCATGTGTAGGGGTGCTTGGAATTGTACATGCGCAAGATATGTACAATCATCCGTTTGATGACCTCAGTTTGGCCATATGTTTGGGGGTGGAAGGCAGTGGATTTGGTGAGCTGAACGAAACGAATACAGATTTTTAAAACATGCTTAACACAGAATAATAGAGATACAGTAAAATTGATTTTCTATTCAATAAGGAAATAAGTTGAAACTATAAAATGTAGCGGAAAACAAGCTTGCTGGAATGGTGGCGGCTTATCTCTGAGGAGAGATGTGACGGCTGTGCTCATTCGCATGAATAAAATTACAATGAGGCTCTAAAGGCATTTTTACAATAAACAGGAATGTCAAAAACCCTAGACATCCAAAAACCTAACCCTAGGAGATGAAGCGCCAAAAGTCATGTGGGCCCCATTTGGGTAAGTTAGTCGGTCAACTTCCTGGGGTCGTAACTTTTTCATACGATCTTCGTTTTAGGCGCACGATAGCCTGTTGGAAAGGTCTATCCGAGGACTACACATTTTGGTTGAATCTAATAAAGGGCATTTTTAACTGTGGCAATCTTTAAAAACGTTGTTTAGGGCCTCAAAACAGCCCCGCAAGTCAGGGACCTGAAAACTAGGAAAAAAAATGCCAAAATGAACCAGTTGGAATAGGTGGGAGGCCACCAAAATCCATATGGATCATGCACATGGGGTCGTGGGTTCGATGTAGAGTTTTCCTGAGTGGGATCTTCTTCTACTGGATTGAGTTGATAATCCTTTTCCTTTTCCTGATCTTCTATGCACGATATTCCTTTGATATGGAGTATTACACCAGTGTCTCTTTCATCAATCTCACTATTCTTCCCTTCTCTTAGCCACAATCCTCTTCCTACTATGTCTAAATATTTTACCACTGTGCAATACTCCAATCTCTTTATCTGTCGCAAATCCTTCTTCTCTTGGCATCCTCATCCCATTCGTTTCCCATTCCTTCTTTTATTCATCCCTCGTTTCCATACACTCAGACCATTCCCTGGTCAACCCTGAGTCCCCCTATGTGCATGAATGCTATTAGCTACTATGGAAATCAGATTCCATCTTCATAACTCCTTTATCACAAAGCAGTATCTTGATCCAAGTAGATAATGATTTCAATTGTCTTCCACGTGTCCCTTAAAGAATTATCTTTCAACAACACTATATGACTGGGTACAATATATAGAAAACTCAGTACTATAACCCCCTAATATACAATCCAGCCATAAATCAATTGCGCACGATATCTTATTGTTCATTGTATTAACTTGTTGAATCAACTCATGGTTCCAATTTCTCGGAACAATAGTGCAAAATGTTCTTCAGCTAACCTATGTAACCACTCAATAAAATATTCAAAATTTCGGCAAAGAAAATCTCATGTAAATATGTGAATACATACCTCTACAAACATTTTTTTGATTTGATCCATGAGTTCTTATTCTAACTTATAGAAAAGTCGTACTCTCTCGCCTCTAGCCACTGTCTGATCTCTTCCTTAGTTGGCCTCCATATTCCCCTCAGTCACATATTTTGGTTTTGAAAACAAAAGAATTTTTTGGCGCGTAGTGGGAAAACCTGGGGTTCAACATTAATTCACCAATAAAAACCCTAAAGATACCGGCCCTTTCGACATCACCCGCAAGCAGTTGAAGTCTCACCCGAGGTATCTATGGGGACTGCAGGAACCAAGTTTCTGCAGTCATGGAGAAATGTGAGGCATTAATTCTAACCATTCAACTTAACATTCATCCATTATACTATTCATTATGTGCGCAGAACCATAAGAACATATCACATATTCATATTAACCAACCTACATTAAGTGCATGCAATAAACAAAACAATAATCAAACACATTACATCATAACAAAGAGACACCATATTTTAACACGATTCACCCAATATTAGTTATGTCCACAATAGCAGTATTCTTATATTATTATTCAGTGTGATCTCTTACAAAAGGTGTGCACAACACACATACATAATATCTCGGTTCTACCCCAAAATTCCCTTGTCGTTCACGCATACAATGTGCACTTAGCTCATTCTCTCCTTTTCATCTCACGTCCACCTTAAAACTACTTATTTCTACCCAAAACCCATACATATTTATACATTTACATTAGGGATTAGCCTGTTACAAAATGGACAGAAAGGCCTAACTAACTTCCTTATTTTCTTCCACGTGTGTTTCTCCTTAGCCAACTTGTCGTGCGATTGCTCCTACGCGATTCCCAAAACTAGTCCCAAAATTTCCTACTCCAACAGTACCCTTCAGGGCCATCGATTGTACAGTGTGAAAATTCGGCAACTAGAAGGTGGGGACGGTGGAAGAAGTGGCTTGATCGGCCAGAGATGAATGAATAGTCATTTGTGGCATCTAGTTTGTAACCAGATCTGCGATTTTGCTTTTAATGAACCCTACAATGCCATCAGCATGTGGTTCAAATTTTTCTTTCGATGGGTCGAAACCATGTCACAGTGCATATAATATAAAATCGTAAAGGATCCCAGACTACGAGTAGATCAAGTTTAGTTGTTGGGCCCTAAATATCACCATTTCCTCCTACAAGACTCTTGATGTGGATACATCTTTGGACATGTATGGAGATAAAGACTTGAGGAACCATTCCAACAAGAATTCAAGAGGAACTTTAGATTTTATCGACCACTTCCTTCTTTGCCACTCATGGATATGATCTGATATATGAGTGGCCTTATCTTATATAAGTGTAGATAGGAGGTCAGTGTCGACATCATATAGGATAGGAAGATGGAAGTGGTTGAGGAAAACCAAAGATAGATTGTGAAATGTGCACAACAATCCATCGTCAAGTTCAATGTACCACTTTGTTGTGACTCCCATAACATTGCATTGGAAAATACAAAGCTGAATGGAATCATCCTTCAAATAAATCGATGAACACCATAAATGAAATTTCATCACATGATCGTCGGGATCTTCACCAAAATTTCCTTCAAACTTAGGAATGTTCGAGGTTAATTTAGTGGGCACCGGTTTCCAATTTGGACCATGGAAAATCAGATCATTCATAATATTGGACAGGTCTAGAAAGTTCAATGTTGCCAGAAAAGTTAGCCTCAGTTGGGGCCCAAAGCTCCAACTAGGAAGGCTGGAAGTTTCGGGTTGAGAACTTCTCGGAAAAGAATACCCTTGGTTGGTATCGGCACCAAGTTTCTAAGAATATCTTGCAGATGGGCTAGGGTTTTGAGTGAAACCTTGTTGACCCTAGTTAAATGGAGGGAAACCTCCACCCATTTGGTTCTCGTACAAAAAAGTGGGATTACCTCTCGTTGGCACCCCTTATGAAGGAAACAATTCTTACGTTGGGACGTTCTGACCGAGAAATGGGTTGCCCCTGACAGAATTCCTTACGAAGAGTAGGACCCTTGCATGGGATTCCACTAGCCTTGGATGGGGTTTCCCCCTGCCAACACACCAGATGAGGGAAAAATATTACTCTCGAACCCACCATATAATGTTAAAGAGTTAGAAGAAGATGGTATGTTAGTGGAACAGAATTTGCTTCCCATGGAACTGCCCCATCCTGTGAATGGATTAGGTTTGGAATACAAAAAAGGTCCACTTCCAAGATAGGCCAATGCCAGAGGAATATGGCCTTCACCCCAAGAATAATATTGGAAGGGAACCGAAGAACTCCTTGTACCAACCTTAGTAGCTTGAGGAATCGACTAAGAACTATTTGAAATGTTATGCATGTTGATCGATGACATCCTAAATGAAAACAAATTATATACCAAAGGAAAGGATGAGGTTACACCCAAAGGTTGAGTGGACCTAACTATCAGTGGCACGAGGTTGTTGACTAATGTGGCTATTGTGGATTGAACCACATTAGTAATTTGGTTAGATATGATTGGAGGGAATATTCCTCCTTACAAAATTACTGACATGGGGTTTGTAGGGGGCCCTTACCTAGACACTTTTGAATTACCTTCCATTATGGCCCATTGAAGAGGGAAACTCTCAGTGAAATATGACCTGAAATCCAGAATCTACAAAACAATCGGATCATTGAGTCTAGTTAACGGAGGATTGAATGGACAAACAAAACCTTCATCTTCGAGATCCGATATGTGTGTAACTTCTAGTGCAGAATAATTAGTTTCTATAGGCTCTATCTCTACAATTTCGATGGGACCAGCTGGTACAAACATGTTGGTTTGATCGATTCAATGCCTCAAAGGAGGCAGCGGAGGATTCACTTCCACTTGATCATGGGAAAGACCTTGAATTATCCTAGACCGACGAGGTGGTTGATCAATCGCTTTGAGTTGTCATCTTGAGGTGACTACCGACACACCTTCTTAATAAATCTATGATCACAAAGCACACCACTGGAAAATCCCTAAAATTCCCATTCTCTGCTCAACAATCCTTTGGCTTCCCCACTCCCCTTCCATGGCTTCAGCAACAGGTCGGATAAGAAGTCTCAGAGCCCTTTAGTTATTGCTTGGCACCTTGGGAAATCAATTCCCAACAATTCTCTCGCCTGGAGTGAATTCTCACGAGCCTGAAAACCCGCTTCTTCGACAAACACGGGCCTGACAACCCGCTTCTTTGATAAACATAGGCCTAACAACCCGCTTCCTCGACAGACACAGGCATGACAACCTGCTTCTTCAAGAGACACGCGCCTGAAAACCCGCCTCTTCAATGGCACACAAGCCTTCCCAAATACAAGGTTATGTGATGGTAGCATGTTATAGTAAGATACAGATGCTTAGTAGAGGAAATTTGGTTTGTATAATCCCCCGAAATGAGTGAATATTTTTATTTTTTTTTTCCGAAATACACTAAGGGCCAACAATATATATGCATGGCTAAAACTAGACACTTGTCACCTTAAGAACTAGTTTCGCTCCACTTGATGACTCAGTCCCATCCCTTAGGAACTTAGGATAAATATATATCTCATATTAT
>JASDQU010108296.1:5162-19484 GCA_032191745.1 Picea mariana
TTTTTTTTTTTATTAACGTTATGAAATGTAGTAATGCTTCCCTTATCTAATTACGATTCAAAAAATATTATGGCTGCAAAATGATAGATTTTCCCACCAAAAAAGAGTTGGGTGTAGATGATAGGTTAACTTGAGATCAATTGGACCAATGGACTCATAGATCTAGCCCTAGCAAGAAGAGTCCTAGTAGTTAAGTCCATATTTTCAAAGCTCCATTGTCATATGGCTTTGGTTTTGGCTCTAGAATATATAAAGAGAGTTTTAAATAATTTCTTATGAGTATGGTTAACCATCGTAATCTTGACAATTAAATAGCACCAAGTATTAAAAAGGGAGATGAATAAATATAATTCATTATATGTTGAAGTTGCAATAAGAGATGTATACACTGGGATCTTTTAAAAAGCATGACCATTTGAAACACCTCCATCTTAAGAGGGAGAGCTCTAATAGGATCTAATATCTATTCTAAAACCATTTGAAACACATCTAACTCAAGAGGGAAAGCTTTAATAGGTACTTATGTCTATTCTAAAATGTTCATGACACATGCAAAGTTAAATTTAAGAATGATTCATGGTGGGAAAACCCTCTCTTAAAGATTAAAAAAAGTATTAGAAAATATTTTTGTGGCTAAACAGAAGGAATGTCATATTAATAAAACCTTCACCCTTTACAAGGAGAAAAACAAGAGGGTTGGGAGGTTAAATGGAATAAATTGGGGGCATGTCCATTCCCTCTAGAACTTGAAGATGACAAAACAAGTATCACAATAGTGGAAAAACACCTTCAGTAACCACTCACACAACCAGATCAAATATCAACACATTGATGTTTTTACATGGTAAAACCCATGTGGGGAAACATCCACAACCCCAACCAACGTGGCCACTTGGAGAAATTTATTAATGCAAAAGAAAATATTACAGAGAGTTTTTCAAAATCGATCATCAACAAATGACCCTCCACGCTCTTTAAATAGAGATCATGGACCAATCGGGTGCTAGCCACATATCAATGTAGTCATTAAGATCGAGGAGAATATGAGTCGTCGAATCACTCTATGTCGAGAACATATAGTGGCCATCATATTACCTAACTATAAATTCATACTAAAGAAACACACTTTTACCTAATGAAACATTAGACCAAGTTAATCTTAACTAACTCCTAAGTGTCTAAATATCATAACATCCCCCCTTAAGAACAACTTTGGATAGGAATGAAGGATTTACAAAGGTGATGCAATAGGATAAGGAAGGAAGAATTAGATCCTATCCCTCCTTAATGACAATTTCCTAAACTCCTAACATAGATCGAAGTTTGGAGGACTTTGCTTCTGTAACAAATTTTGTGAAAATGTCTGCAACTTGATCTTTTGTAGGGAAAAATAACACTTCAATAAATCAATCATGAATGAGCTTTATGATGAAGGGAATGTGTAGCATGATGTGTTTTTTACATTGATTTGAACTGGATCTTTGGCAATCTTGATGTCACCCTGATTGTCGTCCAAAAGGGTAGTTAGATGTTGTTTTTGGAAGCTAAACTCTAAAAGGATCCATCGAATCCACAAGGATTCTTGACTTACATTAATTGTTGCTCAGTACTATACTTCTGTTGAAGAAAGAGCAACATCATGTTGTTTCTTACAGGCCAAAGTGACAAGTCATGAACCAAGGGTAAAACCATAACCYCCAGTAGACTTTTGATTATCATGGTTTCCAACCCAATMTGAATTAGTGAAACCAACCAATAAAGGAGTTTGTTATAACCCTAATTTGCACCATACATGCTTACCTAGAATCAGGCCATCTTAGATCCCTTCGTTGCCAAAACAATGTTGAACAACTCTTTAAAAAACCTCTTTTATAAGGGCCCACACATCCTACTCCATTACTGCACGCGTGTACACACTGGCTGACCTAAAACAACCCGCGTCTACCTACAAAAGCATGAAAAAAGGAAATTTGCCGATGGAACACACAACTTTGGGTGAGTTAACTAAAACTCCCGGCCATGCATGGCCAAGGGTTCGTCCAAATACCTAGCTTCTTCTAGCCTATAAAAGAAGGGTTAGGGGTCCCATTTGGAGAAGGAAAATAATATTCAAGAAACTCTTCCCAATTGCACATTCCCATTGTCCCAACCCTTTAGCCATCCTTGTGTAAAGAGAGATAAAGAGAACAGAAGTTGGAGGACATTTGAAGAGGAGCCCAGTATTAGGTTCACGAAGCGGTGGCCGGTCTCGACATTGTAAGTTGATTAATTAAAGTTAATAATAAAGAAATGTTTTTCCCGTCCCACTATATGAGTTCTTCATAGTTTAGTGAATATATGTTTGAATCTCTAACCCATTAATCTGTAGAACAAATGCATGTAGAGTTTGTTGCTTATTTTGTACACAGGTCAGTCTTGGGAGTATAGCTACTAAAAAGTGATCAAGCATGAAGAAGGATCGACATCGAATGTCTGGAACAAGGTATGTTCATTTAACCATGTATTTGCTTAAAAGAAATGGGGATTAGGTCTGGGACAACGGTAGAAAGTAGGATTCTTTCGGTCTTATCTACATGCATAATATAACCCTAAATTCTAGTTCGTAGGAGGATTTCCCACCACAACATAATTGGCGACTCCACTGGGGAGATCTCTAGGGTTCTTGGGAATATTTTTGGGTATTTTTAAAAGACTGGTTTTCTTTCCTATTTTTTTAAGTTTCTGCAAAGTCTGAGCTAACAGAGATTCTGGTCTTCCATACCAGCTATCTCTATTTCTTTTCTTGACTATATTTTTTTCAAGACCCATAGAGGTACACGCAGCGTGCATAAGGTCTGCACACATGTACCCACACCCTACTTTCTTACAGCCTGAGTGTAAACGCTAGCTGAAGAAGTAACAGTAGCGTGTATGATTCCAGAAAAATTTTTGAGGCAGTCATCCTCTTCCCTGTCAGAATCAATCATTCTCAGGGGTTTTCTAGAACTCTTTCTAGTCTTTGTTGTTTGCAGTCTATAGCTTAGGGTTCACCTCAGATTGGTTTGTTCTCCGAATTTTTCCTTACATTGTTTTCTTTTTTCTGTTAAAGAAAGTATCTAAGCCTTCAAGAGATCCTGGTTCTCAGTATCAGTGGTATCTTCCTAGTTTGGATTGTCTATTTTTATTTGTTTCAGAGTTTTAGAGATACACGCGGCCTGTATAAGGCCAGCACGCGTGTACACATGCTCTGACTTTACACAACTTGCGTGCAAACGCTTGTTGTTGAATTGTTAGTTGTGTGCTTGAGGAGAAGTTTTTGTTGAAGGTGAGGCAATCATCCTTTCCTTTGACATGAGCTATACTTCTCAGGTTTCTTTGGGTCTCTGTCATAGCGGTCAGTAACTTAGTTTTGATTATAGCAATATCTTTCTTTTTCATTTAGAAGTTTTCCTCAAAATTTTCCTTCATAGGGTTTTTAGACAAGTGTGAGAGTCCATTTTTAAGTTGCTTGTGTGTGATTTTTTTACAGTGACTCTTTGTGATCTACGCTTAAGCCAAAAACTTTCTTAGTTTTGACTTGTTGGTATTTTTCCTTTTTTTCTTTGTGAGCATTCAAATAAAAAAAAAACTTGTATTTCTTTGATTGGTTAAAAAGTGTTGTTTTGCATTAGTAACCAGGGAAAAGTCTTTGTTTTCATAAGTTCTTGACAGTTTACTTAGATCATAAGTAGCTCGTAGTTGAGTGAAATCCTGCTTTGGGTTTGCTGATTCAAAGATCTTAGAAAAAATTTTAAATTTGAAAAGTTGTTTAAAGAAAAGTTTTTGTTTCCAAGCTTTCTGTTTATTTTACTTTCATATTTCAAACATCATTAGTTTCAATTTCATATCCTTTGACATAAGACAAGCCATAAAATTAACGCTAAATCTAAAAATCATTAGACTTTTTATGTTTGTAGGGTCAACCAACCAGTTTAGGGTCAGGGCCTTGAATTAGGTTGGAGAGGAAACTCTTTAAGGCCATTAAAATCAAACATTGGAGTCTGAGTTAGGGAGTGTCAAAGTCCAGTATCGTGAAATTTATCTGGGACCCCCCTCTAACACAGGGGATAAACATGAGGTCATGTGTGGAAAGATAGCAAAGATAACCCCTCCAAAGCTGGACCAATCGTAGTGGAGAACACATATAGAGGGCTTGTTTTGGGATTTCGTCGATTGCATTTGCCACGAAGCTTCGTGGGTCTCGAATCCATTCGAGGTACTTAGTTGTCTTCTGGACCACTTGCTTTCGATACCCTTGATAGGTTTCGAGATCGATACCCTGCTCATTGTGGTCTACTCGACTTTCGACTGTACCCGCCTGGTGACTGTTCGCGTGCTGGCAACCTAGTTGCCTATCTTTTTAGGGACATACACAGGTGACTGCAGGGGTATACTGCGGTACCTAGGACAGACATTGAGCCATGATTTGCAAAGTATACCTGGAGGGTGCTTTTGTGTTCGAGTTGCACTTGCACCGGTAAGTTGCTCTAGTGTTGGTTGTTGTAACCGTTCTTCCAATTAGTTTAGTGTTTGCTTGCCTTATCTTGTAGGGAATTTTTAGTGCGTGTTGTTTTTGAACGATTAGACATCCCTAGAGTTTCTTTTATCTTCTCACATAGTGGAGGATCACGAGCTCCGTTGGTCACGAAGGCTTCTTGGCCTATCACTGATTACACTAGAGCCACCCCCGCCACCACTAAGGCGAAATCTAGACCAACAAGGGTCTTTTGAACCGACTGAGTCACATGAAATTGTGCCCGACCAACATCCAGAGGAATCGACCATTTTAGAATTTGGAGAAAAAGCTCTTGGTCCACCTGAAACCTCAACCATTGATCTTTCAACACCCATCATCGTACCGGTTCATCCTTACGAGTGCCAGACAGTGTCACACACAACAATGGAAACAAATGTTGTTACTCCTTCTGGGAATTCTTCAATTCCCACTACATTCGTCACCATAGGAGAGTTTCCACCTCCTAACCCATCGTCACCGGTCCGAGACACCATGGTCTCAACCGCCTCTACATCGCACAGTGGTCTGGTCCCATCTCTGGAAGCGGCCACAAACCCTTTCCAACCAAGTGCGACAGGCACTCCATTCTCATACGAGATGCCTAGTTCAGGTACAAGTCCTGTACTTTCCTACTCCACTTCACAGACTTCGAGTCTGGGGGTAGGGAGCTATAACACTCCTCTACAAGGACACATGGGGGGCACTCCTGCTTCTTTTAAGGCTTTCCCTTATGGGGGTGGTCATATACCTCCTTCATCCCCTTCGCTTGGTGGCACGCATCAGCAATCCGTCGGGCCACCTGCACACCATAGATTACTTGGAGCAAGGAGTCAAGGACCACCTTTGCATAATATGCCGGTAGGTTCGACGTCGTTTTCTTTTTTCGGTTTGTTTGGTAACAATGCCTTCTCGTCAGCTACTTTCCTGACTGGGGGCAACCCTAGTTTCAGACAAACTATTCCTATGCAGGGTACTATTCCTGCACAGGGGGCAAACCCAGGAACTTCTTCCTCATCAGGGCCTTGGAATTCTGGGAAGGGATCCATTCCCTCTTCCAGAATGTCGATCTGGGGAAATTCTTTCCATAATCAATGAAACCTCGGACAAGGTACTATGCCTATCCCCATGGGATCGGCATGGGGAAACCCTTCCCAAAGTCCTCTGAATGTAATGCACACCCATCCATTTACGTCCTATTTTGGAAATCAGTCGATGATGTCTCCTCACACACAAAATCTATACGCTGGTCATGGCCATGGTTTTTACCAGAACCCAAGTCAGCAGCTGAACTTTTCCTAGCAACCTGGTGCCAGTCAAACTCCAGGCCCCTTTTTCCCAAGTTATCACCAACAACCCAAACTACCTTTCCTGACAACCTTGCATTTTCCAGATTTGACAAGGTTGTTGAATGACCCTATCTGTCACGATCTGCGTTGGCCTCCTATGCCGATGAAGTTGCCTTTGGACATACCAAAGTTCAAATCCAAGCCTAATGAAGATCCAGGCGATCATGTGACTACCTTCCACCTTTGGTGCTCATCTAACTCATTGAAAGATGACTCCATACATTTGTGATTGTTTCAACGTACTCTCATTGGGAGTGTCGCGAAATGGTACATTGAGCTCGACCGCTCAAGATACTCTTCCTTCGGCGAATTGGCAATGGCCTTCCTAAACCATTTCCAATTACCTGTGAGATACGACTCTGGCACAAAATTGCTGGAAAATTTCTCACAAACAAAAGCGGACCATATCTCTGATCACATCCGAGAATGGAGACGTTGAAAGAGTTTAATTAAGGTACCAGTCCCACCAACATTCCTGCTCGAGTGCTTCTTTAAGTCTTTGGTCCCACAGTTATCCAAATACGTCACGATGTCGGGAGTATTTTTCGAAGAAGATGCCATCATGAGAGCTCAACAACTTGAGCTAATATATTCTCAGTCTGGTTTATTATACGAGATCTTTCCAGATGTGCCACGCTCAATACTTGATAAAACTAGACAGAGAGTTGGACCACATGTCAATGGTATTGTTGGTTCAGCACAAGCAAAGCCCGCTGAGCAACTGACGAAGCAGTTGTAGCAATTGTCTATACAACACACAGTGGCCAACCAAACTACTGCTTTGGTTGCTCCCCCTACCAAAATGTCGGATGTACACACAGTGCAATCGACTAATCCAAAGGCCACCCAGCAGCCTGAAGGAAAGAAAAAACAACGAAAGAAGGGTAAGGGGGATAAGAAACCCGCAGATAATGTTGGTGGGGGAAACACCAAGAAACGAAAGGCGAGGTATTCGTGCAACCTGTGCATGGAAGACCACCCGACCCACCTATGTCCTCGGCTTGCAGAGGCCCAAAAGTTTGTGACACAGCAACAACCTGCTGTGTTAAACAATCCATTTCAACATGGGCAAAATCTAACACAAGCCTCTGCAAGCACATAAGGGGCTAGCCAAGGACCCTCTCCATCTTTGAACAACCCCACATCCACGAATGTATATATGGTGAAGGGTGATGCTTTTATATCGACTAGAGCGCACGACTATAGTAAACCAAACACTTCTGAAAAGGGCAAAGAAGATGAACTCCCATCTCTTCCTCTATAGATTGAGAAGACTTTGGGCGAAACAATGACACACATCCCAAAAGGCACGTTCAAAAGAGCTTCTCACAACCCAAACATAAGGGTCGCCCAAAACTATTATGTGGTGGAAGATTTGTCTCAAACCCCTTGTGCGATGTCCGCTTTGGAGGTCCTCCAAAGCTGCCCTTCCCAGAGGAAAGCTTTGTTAGCCGCTCTAGGATCTACCAAGACTTGTAATCTGGGTACCATCATGCTAGATACAACCGACTTAAAACCTCATTTACCGTACCACGTAGCGTTTCAGATAGTAGTGGCTCACCCCACGAAAAATTTTACTCGGAATATTTTTCGCACGGTGGTTGATGAGGGCGCCTCGACATGCGTTATGTCGTTGGCATGTTGGAAGGCCATTGGCCAGCCCGTTTTGTCTCCGTCACCCACTCTTCTCACTGCTTTCGACAGTCATTCGTTCGAACCACATGGTATCATTCCCTCTTTTCCTGTGCAATTGGGAGGGAAGACCGTGTGCATTGAGGTAGAGGTAATCGATGCATCTCTCGACTACAATATTTTGTTAGGAAGGAGTTAGACTTATGCCATGCAAGCAGTGGTTGCTACAGTTTTTCGGCTCTTATTGTTTCCACATGAGGATCAGATTGTGACCATTGATCAATTTCCTTTCTCCAGATCTGACCCTTCATTGGGGGTGTCTGCGGTCTCGATGATTAATAATCCTCAACCAGGCGTAGTCAACGTAGGAGTTGGTTTGTGCCCATCTTTGATGGGTACCTTCGATTACCCACCCCCTCAAGGCAATGTCAAGTTCATATTCGACCACCATAAGGTTGAGATTTTCTAGGTTTCGTCATTTCGCACGACTTACTTCACCGATCCATTGATACTTCCTTCCCCATCAGCCACGATGGAGGGGACAGGGCATCCGGGCATGTCCATGCCTTTGTCTACAACTGAAGTAGCATACTCTTTAGTCCAGCAAGCTTCAACCAACCCAGATCCAACTCCTGCACAAGAGTTTGATCCACCTCTAGAGCCTATCTGGGCTCAAGGTTCTCTCGCTGACACCGATTCTTTAGACTTAGTCTTTCCCTCTAACGAAGCAATCATTGAGGCAATGACTAGTCCGGACAAACCCTGAGACGATCTTCATCACAGATCTTACTTCCTTCGAGAGTTAAGCTGAATTGAAGTAGTGGAATTCACTTTGACTATGAATAGAGATAGGTCTTGTCCTATCAACCCTTTGACTACTCATGTTGTTTATGTCGAGGGTAATATGGCAAGTATCGCTGAAATGGTACCTATAAATCTCTCCAGAACCCCTGGCGTCATAGACAATGTTTTTGTTGGAGCATACTGCTCCCCCGAGGAGATACCTAGCATCGACCCACAAAGTGTCGATCATGAGCTAACTTTGTTGTTTTTCAAGCTCGCTTTGAGATCCGAAAGCAATATCTGGCGAGACTGCATTTATGCTTTTCGATCTCGTCCGGATTAACTGAGAAAAGTAACCTCTACAGGTCTTATTTTAATCCCTTTTCAGACCCTCTAAACATGAAAAGATTGCCGAGCGATCTTTTGGCCTTTCACGCTCGTTAAACTGAAATTTGAAGTCACATCTGTCCGGTGGTAGTTTACCCCTTTTTCGGTCCGGACGGTCAACTATATGAACAAAGGTATACTTTATGGAGCTTCAGTTCTCTAGAAGAGTACTCTCAAGTATCATTTTAACCATTTTTTTGGGCCTGAGAAACTAAATTTATGAAAAAGGAACCCCCACGGAGTCCATAGTTAAGCTCTTTTCAGACTCCCTAAAATTGAAAAGATCATCGAGTGACCTTATTCTTTCACACTCGTTAAACTGGTCCAGAAGAACCTTCCTGACGAAGTCCATAGTTAATCTTTTTTCATACTCCTTAAAAATGAAAAAATGGCCGAGTGATCTTGTCCTTATCACACTCATTAAAATGGTTTTGAATAGACACCTTGTTTGTGCTAGTTTACCCCTTTTACGAACTGACTAGACTACCTTCAAAAAAGGTACCCCAATGGAGTCTCCTTTTCCGTTTTTTCAAACTCTCTAAATATAAAAAACCATTGAGCTTACCTTCTCTGGGCTCGTTAAAATTAC
This sequence comes from Picea mariana, assembly GCA_032191745.1. Classification (NCBI taxonomy): domain Eukaryota; kingdom Viridiplantae; phylum Streptophyta; class Pinopsida; order Pinales; family Pinaceae; genus Picea; species Picea mariana. The sequence continues at coordinate 14,434 of JASDQU010108296.1, forward strand.
ATCGACGAACTTTACCATTGTGTGTTTCGTTAATCACATTTGCATACCAGCGTCGTTGGCCTAATGTCAGCTCCATGTTGCTCTCAAATTGAACCACCTGAAGCATGCCTTATACGTAAGCCCTGTAGCATTTTGCCTCTGCGTCTTGACACCTTTGGCCCCTAAAGGATTTTTTCTTGAGTGTCATTTTCTTGCATATGTCTCTTTTCCCTGAACATCCATGCGTTCCATGCGCTTGGAACTAGTATGTTTGTGACACTCGATTCTCCTTTGTAATGTAACATTATTTTATTCCTTTTTCCAAAATTATTGAAAAAGACAAAAAAAAAAAAAAAAAATCAAATATACCCCAAAAAGAGGAAGGGAAAAGTATTTTCTTTATTTGGCAGCATAATGAGCCGCCCTTGGATAAATCACATATGTCTGTTTGTTCATCAAACCCTGGGATTTAATATGACCTTAGGAAACTTTTCTCGCTACATAGAGCTGTGTCCTCCTCCGTTTGGTTATTCTTCCAAACATATGGAGAGTTTGCATTGCCTCCTGCCTCGTAAACTTATGTTAATGCCATGCTACCCAAGTCTCATCATTTGTTGTGTTGTTGTCCAAGGGAAGTTTGTCACCAAGCCTAAGTCAGCCCCTCTGCAATTTTTCTCTTGCCCTCATACCCAACCATCATGAATGTCCAATCAAGTCCTTGTTCAGAATAAATGAAGCCTTCAGTCTGATCATCAAGATTATCTAGTCCATGACCGACGAGCCACCGAAGACCTCTGGGTAGTAAAGTAGTACACTCATATTACACTCCTACCAGAGTTTTGAAGATTTTTTAAAGTTGTTGCTCGAGCTCTGAAGATCTCGTCTCCAGCCATCAGGCCATATCAGCTTCTAGAAGATGGATACTCTATATGTATATMTTTTTGATTTCAATATGTAGCTCCGTTGTGTATTGTTCGTGGCTACACTTTATATAGTTATTTGACATGGATMTACAGTGTATTTGATTTGTAGCCATGATTCTATTTTATCCCAAGCATGGGTATGCCTGCCTCGGTGAGACATTTGTTATTTTGCAGACGACACCTCCCAGTTCCTGGTACTTGGGCTCACTTGTTCAACACATCAGTAAAGATTGGTAATGTATTTCAGCCATCAGATGCTCTTCTGACCTCACACATTAGGGGGCATCTATTATAACCTTAATTTGCACCATACATGCTTACCTGGCATCAGGCCATCTCAGATCCCTTCTTTGCCAAAACAATGTTGAACAACTCTTTAAAAAACCTCTTTTACAAGGGCCCACATGCCCTACTCCATTACTACACATGTGTACATGCTAGCTGACCTAAAACAGCCCACGTGTACCTACAAAAGCACAAAAAAAGGAAAGTTCTGACGGAACACACAGCTTTGGGTGAGTTAACTGAAACTCTTAGTCATGCATGACCGAGGGTTCGTCCAAATAAATAGCTTCTTCTAGCCTATAAAGAAGGGTTAGGGGTCCCATTTGGAGGAGGAGAATAATAGTAAAGAAACTCTACCCAATTGCACATTCCCATTGTCCCAACCCTTTAGCCATCCTTGTGCAAAGAGAGATACAGAGCAAAGAAGTTGGAGGACATTTGAAGAGGAGCCCAGGATCAGGTTCGCGGAGCAGTGGCCGGTCTCGACATTGTAAGTTGATTCATTAAAGTTAATAATAAAGAAATGCTTTTCCCGTCCCACTATATGTGTAATGTCCAAGGCCGAGCCCAGTTGTAAATATGATGTATGAAATGAATTGTAAATATGTGTTATAGGCTGGTGAGCCAAGTTTGTATAAGTCGGTGGGCTTATGTGATTGTTAGGCCAGAGAGCCTAAGGGTTGGAGGCCAAGGGCCTGATTTTGTACTTGTATATATGCAAAAAAATTTAATAAAATTGTAAACACCGCCAAGTGCAGACCAACCACGATGAATGAGTGAAGGGGGACTGAGCTTCCACATAGAAGGCAAGGGATTAGGGGCTGGAAGGTGGGAAAAAGGGCTAAGTGTTTAGCCTAAGGGGGGGCTTAAGCCTAGGAAAAATATTTTATTATTATTCCAAAAGAACATGTGCCATTTATATTTTTTATCCTAAGTTCCTGACCAAGGGAAGGTGATGCGTGCTGGTGGAATGCATGCAGTCTCCAGGGCGACAAGTGTCGACCCTGGTGCATGCGAATAAAACAGTTTGGGTGGACCGTGAGGGGGATTCATTCTCTCATTCGAGTGGACTGCCTGAGGGTGTATGGGCTCTGAGCAGTATGACTGACCCGATCTCTACAGAAAAACCTCGTACACCTTTTGAACTGAAAAAACCCGTGTATACCTCTGTACTGAACCAGAAGCCTGTGATCGATTCTGAAAGAGCCAGTTTCACCTCTGTTTGAATCGAAAAATCCTGTGTTGTGTCTGGAGAATCCGTGTGCATCCACTGCCCGAGATCGAGCCTGTGTGTGAGATCTTTGTCCCGAAGCCGTGACCCTGAGCCATTTTGCCATTACTGAGCTTGTGGAAAAAGTCGTGTCTGTTTTTCCATTGGTTGTGTGGCCACACAGTGCTGGACTGCATGGGAGGTTTGTTGACCTGTGAGCGATTCTCTCCAGGCGAGAGAGTGCGCAAAGGAAGGAGAGAACTCCTGGAAGGAACCCTGTAGCTACCACAAAGCCCGGAGACTTTCGGTCTGGTCTATTGTTGTAACCCAAGGAAAGAGAGGTTAGCAGCCGAAGGACTTTCTAGGTGACAGAGAAGGTGTATGCTCCTAGGGTGGAACAGACATGTGGGGAATGAGGGTCTATGGGCAGTGAGTGTGGGTGGTTCCTAGGAGAGAATCCATTCCTGTGGTTGTGTGTTGTTTTCCCTGTAACCTCAGCCTAACCTAGGATTCTTTGTCTCGAGGTGGAGCTTAGTCCCAGCTCGGGGGTGACCCACTGCTGAGCTGATGAGCAGTGTGGTCTAAGGCTGGGAGGTTCGTGGAAGGCCTGCACTTGGTTGGTGGATTCTACCACTGTTAAAAGATAAGTATCTGATTATGTTTTAATCATGTTTTGCATGACTCTACGACTTATGTTATCATGATTTCCGTTGTATATATGAATTAGTATGAAACACTATTTCTTTGTTAATTATGGCAGTAACTCATATGAATACTCTGTGTAGAATGTGTTTATTTTTTTTAAATGCATGTGGATTATATAATACCTGTATGAGTTATGTACCAAGTGGTGTTAAATTTTCCTTTTAAGAGCGATTAAGCCATGGTAGTTGAAAATGTGCGCTACAGTTTGGTATCGGAGCCAAGGTTTCGACATTGAGCCTAGATGGGCCAGTGGAGCAGTCTTTGGACCGAGAATGCGAGGGGAAATTGTGTCTGGAAGGCCAATTTCGGAATCCGGTTTGCTCCAAAGTGTCAAGGAGTTACTTGATGAGTTTTTAAGCTCAGGAGGTATAGCGGCGTTATGAAACCGCAACTAGTGTGGTATAAGTACACAGGGAAAGAGGACTCCACACCAGAAGTGTTGGAGATTTAGGATCTGTTCGGGAGGGAAGGTGAACCCTCGTGACCGTCAGATTTGGAAAGTGTGCACGGGGTTTAAATCCCTTTGGAATTGCACAGGAGTGTGGAAATCGCGATACGCGAAATCCCGAATTAGTCAGGACTGTCCATCAGAAAGAACGCGTGGGGAGCGATCAACCTTTCGATGACTCGTAACTTGAAATGGTCAAAGGGTGATTTTGTGAGAATTCACGAAACGCGAATTCATGATTGGATCATAACCGTCAATCTAAGAGAGATCTGGACCGTTAATTGTCCAGGAAGAAATCAACATTTTGGGAGATGGGAAGTGAGGAGAGGTGAACAGCTCCGAAACCCAAAACCCCTAAATCTTGAAACAACCTACACCGTAGATCGTGGGGAGAAGAACTTGACCATTGGATCAAGTAGTTAAATAGACAGTGATTTCGGGATTTTGGCAAATGGAAGTTCAAAATGTGTGGATGCACGAACTTTCGATGCCCGAAACCCCGAAACGCCGAAAGGATTTGCGCCGTAGATCTGAGAAAGATATAACCATTGGATTTTACTAGGAATGGATGTGGAAACATGGAGATGTACCACGTGCCAGTGGGTTGAGAAGAAAAGTGAGAGTGGTGGGACCCGATGACGTCGTTAAAAGCAACGTGGACCCTCATGAACGTGCCATGTGCCACCGTGGTTGTGGGTGACCACTATGCTATGTGGGCCCGGAGGGTAAAGTAAATCGAAATTTCGGAAGTTGGGGGTTGGAAAGGAAAGAAAGTCTGACAGCCTTTTGGACCGAAAACCCGAAGTCTCGAAGTCCCAAAATCTCCAAAGACAGAAGAATCGTAGCGGATTTTAAGGACGACAACTATGTTGCGGGCCCGGAGAATAAGGAAACCGATTTTTCGAAATTCGGGAATTGAAATGATAAAAGGTTGGGAGTCACTGCAAAATGAACTCCCGGGTGCCAAAAACCCAAAGTCCTGGGTACCGAAAACCCGAAGGCCCGAAAGTCCCAAAATGTCGAAAATGAAAGTTTCGAAGATACAAAAATTGCAGAGCCGAATGAGAGCTCAGAAAACTTATTTGAATCGAAATGTCTTTTGTTCTTGTTCGTATTGGCGTATAAATGTTGTGGATTGTTCATGAAGTTTTGATGGCCTGACAAACTTCGAATTGAATTGCACAGTGCATGTGTAGAGTTCAACGAGGGTCAGGACTCCAGTTAACCAACGTCGAGTATGGAATGGGAAAAGGTGCAGATTGCCTCCGAAATAGGAAACGAACGGGAAGGAAAGGATGTCAATGTGGAAGTGGAAGGATTGAACTCCAATGGGCACGGAAAAGAAAAGGATAAGGAAGGACACATAATGAAAATCATTGAAGGATTGCAAAGAGAGGCCCAGGCTCGCCAAGTTGATAGCCGAAAGCTCATGAAAGTCAGGGATCGACAGGGTGTATTAAACTTAAAATTTTTGAAGAGCCTGGAAAGAATAGAGAGGAAA
>JASDQU010108296.1:28357-38793 GCA_032191745.1 Picea mariana
TATATATATATATATAATCATTGGTGCTCTATTAATTAATAGAAGCATCAATGCCTCATTACTATTTATTACGCACTTATGAACAAAGTTATTTTTATTTTAAACTCCATCATGATGTTGATAAGACACGAGCATCGATGCACTTTGTTATTGGGGGAGCACTTGTCTGCTTTGTTATTGGGAAGATGTCTGGTGTGCTTTCTTATTAGGGGAGCACATGTGCACTTTCTTATTGAGGATCACAACGATGCATTTTAGTTCTTATTAAATAGAAAACAACATTTTAGTATTTTATATTAATAACAGTTATCAGAAGCACCGGGGCATTATGTTTTGGAGCACTAGTGCGCTTTGTTATTGGGAAGAGCACCAGTGCACATGATTGAATTAGGAGCATTGGTATGCATGGTCGACTTAAGAGCACCAATGTGCATGGTCGAATTAGGAGCACTGGTATTGTTGACATGAAAATGTGCACCAAAGCATTATTCCTTTACAATGCACATTGTGAAAACTTACAGTGATAGAGTTTTGGATCCAATGAAATGAGTGATTACATTGAAACATATACCAAATGCCCCATATACAAGTAAAGAAACCCTATAAAAATCTATTTCTTAAAAAAAAAATCTACTTGTGAAATATAGAGAGGAAAACTAAGACAAACAACCAGGAAGCTAGGGCTTCCAATATTGAATGTAATTGTGAAACCCTTTTATTTTATTTTTTATAATACACTGAAATATGTTTGAATAAAAAAGGAGAAAGATTGAGATGATGAATAGAATAAAATCACATACCTGAAATTTTTCCTCTACAAATCTGTATCTAAATTTGGCTCTTCAAAAAAATCTATCCATTCCAAAGACTTTGCTTGTAAATCTCTATTGCAAAAGTCTCCCCTCTAAATTTTGGAAAAATAATGAAATAATGATTAGGGTTTTCATTTATAAACACATATTTTGAAAGTATAAAATTCCTACTCATTTTTTTGTTGTATGTTTCAATGCATTGATTTGATTTGGTATTTTTTTTTAATTTTACCCTTTAAAAGTGCGCCCGACAGTAATATGCACCTGTGAAGTTTTTTTAACCAGAATGCACTGAGGATGTATTGATTTATAAGTGCACCATGGAAGGTTTATGGTTTTTAAATTAATTTCTTTTGTTTAAAAATTATTTTTTCCGATGTATTTGTTATATGAGCACCGATGCACTTTGTTATTGCGGGCGCACAAGTGTGCTTTGTTATTGCGGGAGCACCAGGGCGCTTTGTTATTTGGGAGCACCACAATGAATTTGATTTCTTATAAAATAAAATAAAAAAAATAATTTAGTATTTTATACTAATAGTGTTTATCGGAAGCATCTGGGTGTTATGTTTTGGAGCACCGATGTGTTTTGATATTGGGGACAACATCGGTGTTCTTTATTATTAGGAGCACACCGGTGCACTTTGTTATTGGGGGAGCACCGATGTGTTTTATTATTGGGGGAGCACCAACAATATTTTAGTATTCTATATTAATAGTGGTTATCGATGCGCTTTATTTGTTAAACACCGAGGCATTATGGTTTGTAAGAGCATCAATGTGGATCATCGACTTAGGAGCATCATTGTGCATGGTCAACTTAGTTGCACCGGTGCATATGGTCGAATTACGAGCATCAATGTTAAAACCTTTGCAAAAATATCCACCCACACACCTCTGCTATAAACATATAAGGGATAAATTTTTCGAGGGGCGGTTCCATAAAAAATTTCTCTAGAAGGTGTTCTCCTTGTAGTGAGATTTTCATCAAATTTAACATCTCTTCTAATAGTAATTTCATTAGAATGAGGTTGAAGAAATTTGTAACCTTTGACATCTTTAGAATAACCAACAAAAATAAACTTCTCACTTTTAGGCTATAAAGCTTTCCTTTTCTCATCGGGAATGTGAGTCCATGCTACACTGCCAAATACACGGAAGTGGCTTACATCTGGCTTAATTTTATTCCATGCTTCTTTCAGTGTTATTTTTTTAGAGCCTTTGTAGAAGTGTGATTTACTATGTAATTTGCATAGTTAATGGTTTATGCCCAATAATCAAGACTTAATACCTTAGATTAGATCATACAATTAGCCATTTCTTTTAAGGTGTGATTATTTCTCTCAGGAACACCATTTTGTTGTGGTGTACATGGAATAGTGTGTTTCATTTGGATGCCCTGTACAGTGCAGTGATTTGTAAAATTGTTGTTCACATATTCGCCTCCATTATCTATTCTTAACCTTTGAAGTTGATGTCCAGATTGTTTTTCTACAAAGGTCTTGTAGGCCAAAACCTTATCGAATACTTTGTTCTTAAGTTTTAAGAAGTAAATCCAAGTGCATCTAGAGAAGTCATCAATGAAATTTAAGAAATACTTGAACCCAAAAAAAGGAGAATAAAGTAGACCACACAAGTCATTGTGAACAAGTTTTAAAGGGGTCGAGACATGCCAAGAGGCATGTTTGTCAAAATTGTCTCGATGATGTTTGTCGAGAACACAACCGACACAAATACCATCTTTGCAACAAAAAATAGGAAGACCAGACACCATTTGTTGATTACATAGTTGTTCCAATGAGCAATAGCTTAGATGACCAAACTGCTCATGCCAAAATTTGCTCAAGCCAGCATTATGAGCAACAAAAATTGATAGAAAAGATGATGAGCCAAAGTTTTCAAACTTGTACAACCTGGTAATATCATCAACAATTCTAGTTGCGAGGACATGCTTAATATATTTTAAATCCTTAATTACAACTTGGTGAGGTGAAAACTCTACGATTTTTCCTTCACCTAAATGAGTGATTTGATATATTGATAAAAGGTTACAGGAAAGACTTGGAACACATAATACATCATTGAAATGACCATTATCTACCAGAACTATTCCATACCCTACAACATTAAGAGATATATCATCACCAACAAGTATTTTTTTGGTGTTACATTCATTTAGAGCGGAAAATATGGTTTTATCCTTAGCCATATGATAAAATGCTCCATAATCAATAAGTTTCTCATCAAAAGAAGAAGTAGAAGTTGCATTGAAGGAGAAACCAAAAGAAAAAAGTGCATGTCCATAACAAGAAGAAGAAGAAGAAGAGGAATCAATATTGATGTTGTGTTTCTTCACCGATGCTTCTGAGGCTTCCCTCTTCTTAAAACATTTGGAATCCACGTGACCATATTTCCTACAAAATTTGCAATGTTTGTCATTGTTATTACTTTTGGATTTTTCTCCTTTGTCACCATTAAAAACAGAAGCTAGAGGAGAGTGTTTGGGACCCTTGTTTTTGCTTGTTGTTGTGGCAAGGATGTTTCTTCTTGATATTATTGGATTTATATTTGTACTGGACCACTAAGGATTTGTGTTGATACTGTGAGGGGGGTGAATCAATAGCAAATACAATTTCAAACACTTTTTCAACTTATACTTCAACGAGATTATATATTCAATTTATATCCAATGAGAAATGAAGAATATCCAATGAATAATGAAGAATAGTAGAAGAGATACACCAATACACCTTGCACCATATATGAGAAGTAATCATAATTTATTGTTCAAGGTAAGTAATGACTTCTAAGGGAAGATAACTCTTCCAAGTTCAAACGAGGGTCAAACCCAATCAAGGGAAGAAAAAAATTCCAAAGGAATGTCAACCTCCAATTAAGGGAAGCAACAACTTCCAAGTTCAAGGGATGGTTAAACCTCCAACAATGCCTTCAAGGGAAGCTACAACTTCCAATTTCAAGGGAGAGTTAAACCCTCTATCCTTGCCCCTTCCTTCCACCCAAGAATATATAAGAGATAATAAACCTTTACATCAAAATATCACCATCAACAGAATACAACAATTACACAGAAACCTAAACCAGAGATCACATAGATGTATCTTCCTTAGAACTTCCTATTGAGGGGTCCTAAATACCTTTAACTCAACAGTAGGAACCAAACCCGCCACCGAGGCCCAATTAGACTCTGAAACTTTAATGGTGGAATGGTTCTCCATATCTTGCGATCTGACCAATTAATCGATGGGCTTTACGTTTTCTTGTGAAGGCTTCTCCTTATATTCAGGCGTTCTCTTTTTGTATTTTCTCTTATAGGTGGGACCAATACAAGATAAAAGTCGGTATAAACCAATTGGGTAACAAAGTGGGAAAAATCTTAACTACTGGAGAAGGCTGAGATTGGGATAACCCTTTCACTCTAGCATGCAGACAACAGTTCTCTACCACAAGCCTAGTAATAATACATTAACTTGATGGTGTTCCAATTATTGACTGAGGTGCAATTATCAGAAGAAAAAACATATGCAATAAACGATAGCAAGAAAATTAATTCTCTTAACTCTAATCATTAATCACATAATAACACAACGATTTAATTTTCATCATAAAATACAAGAACTATAAAACATTGAATCATATAACTTATCAACAGATTTAGAAGCTCTTACTTGTTACAATTGTTGATATTATGGTAGCTGTGGGAGGTATTTACCTCCACGTGTAACCTTGATGAGAATAGAATATTCTGGGAAGCAAGAATTAACCCTAAAGCATTGAACATAACCCTAGAAAACAAGTCGGCTCAAGGAAATATTAATATTAAGTATTTAGTCTCCAGAATGAGAAGTCAGCCCAGAAAGATCAGGAAACAATATAAATACAAGTAGCCAGACCTCATTTTATACACATTGCTCAGAATTGCAGCTAGGAAGAAGTGGGCACTGCAGGAACTAGGCTAGTGTGCAAGTCTCGGGAGCAGTTGCAGTCGGTCGTAGCCGCAATCTGGTTTCCTGGTTTAGGCTCAGACTTTCTGTTGGCTATGGTTGGAATTTTTTATCAGTCTTGGTTATGTTTATGCATTAGCCTTGGTTGGATTAGGGCTATTGGCTTGCTTCTAGAATCATTCTCTGTCAAGGTTAAGGTCCTCGAGGGTGGCTTCGGCCTATGGTTGGGTGACAATATTCTATATTTTCTATGGTTAAATGAGCACATTCATTACTTTCTAACAGGTTATGGGCCCACACTATATTCAGACAGTCTAACCACTGGAAGATATATTGGGAGGATTTGCTCAATTGTAGTTGCAGTTTCAGCCAGTTTTTGCTGCAACAACGAAACCCTAACTCTCTTGTTGAGACACCTTAAGTGAAGATATTGACCTAATTTTTGGATATCCTAGTGGGACCTAGCCTAGCGCACCTCCTGGAATTCTCAGCAAGCCAAGACGTCAAGTTTGAGTTTTTGGTCAAAGTCAAAGGTTGACCAAGTCAAAAGCAGTTATGACTTACTCCATGAAGTTAGAAGGGGCTTCTAAATTCAGAGAGTGGAAGACAAGGATTGACCTCATCCTTGCCAATAATAAAGTGTTGGATATCGTGAAAGGAAAGATTGTGGAACCACAGTTCGAAGAAGGAAAAGAGAAGGAACTTCATAACGTTACAGTTATGGAGAAGTTCAAAGACAACGACATCAATGCCATGAGTATCATAGTGGAATCTATAAAAGACCACTTGATACCCTACATCTCTCATCTTGACTCATCTAAGAAGATGTATGATGCCCTAACAAACCTCTTCTTAGTCAGAAACATTGGATAGGTACTGAGTCTGAAGAATGAGCTCCATGACATGAAAATGAATGATGATGACAACATAACATCATACTTTGTGAGAATCTCTTAGTTAAGAGATCAACTACAAGCTATTGAAGAGATCATTTCAGAGAAAGAACTGGTAAAATAGCACTCAATGGTATTCCCAAGACATTGGATGCATTTTTTGCAAGAATGAACACAAGGAAGGAGTATCCTACATTTGAAGAACTTTGGACTTGTTGTGCACAAGAAGAATCAAGGATTAGTGCAAAAGAGAAACCTCAAAATAAATACGATGATCAAGCCTTCACAACAAGGTTCAAGAATTTCAGAAATAAAAAGAAGTTTGGCTCCAGGAAGAAACCAAATCAAGAGAAAGATATGTCAAAAATACAATGCTTCAATTATCGAAAATATGGTCACTACAAGAATCATTGTCCCGAGTTGAAGAAAAGGAAGGAAACACGCGAAGCATCAGTTACCGAAGAAAGGGAACCCTCAAAGAAGGCCAAGCAGGACAAAACAAACTTCTTCTTCTAAGACAAGGTAACAATATTCTTCATAATTCTTGTACATACCATGTTTACATAGTTTTTGTACATATATTGCATATCTATTTGTTAGAAGATAATATGTTCAAAGAGAAACTATACCTATGGAAGAACAACAAGATAAGGATTGTTATCACAATGAATTCAAGTCAGACAATACACATGAAATGATGAATTACATCAACAACCCCTAGTAACAATTCATGTGGAAGCTATTACATAAGTAACAACTGCAAGATAAGCCGAAATCAGAATCAAACTTGAAGAAACCTAGAAGAAGTAAAACAGAAAGAAGTCAACAATCAAGAGAAAATTGGAAAAAGACTTGTGACACTTTTGCAGAAGGCAATAAGGATGCAGACGAAAGCGTGGACTCTGTTAGATGGAAGGAGTCGATTATATAATTCCAAAAGAAGAGCATGCATTCATGCATGAAGCAAGGATTAGGAGCGAGCTAATCCTAAATAATATGATCCATTTAAGATGATGAATTATCTATCCATGTTCCCATCAATGGTGGCAGCCATGAAAAGCAACACGTGTTCATTTTGACTTTAGAAGAAGTCTTCTTTGAAAAGAAGCCTTAAAGCATCCTTGGTTGTTCATCCACATCCATGATCCTATGATGAAAGGAAGAATTTGGAATCTTTAGGGCATGGAATCTATAGAAAACTCCATGGACCCAAGAGCTAAAGAGAAACATGAAGAATAACATGAATATTCCAAGAGAGAAACAAAATCCAGAACAACCAGTCATTATATCATGAATCACAAGACTACCAGCTTGGTCTGAACCCTTTAGAAGCAATCAAGCAGAAGAAATGGAAGTTGTGATGAAGAACAGTGTATGGAAGAATTATGAATGGAAGCATTGCGAGATCTAGAATTAAAGGTTCTCCCAGATGGAGAGAGAAGACTATGATGATAGCTTGTTCCAGTAAACATACATACCTCTACCTGAGACATTATATCTCTTGCATTATCCATGGGTTGGAATTTACATTAGATGAATGTAAGGATTGTTCTCCTCAACAGAGTAATTGAACAAGAAATGTATGTAGAGCAACCTCAAGGTTTTTTGAGGTATACCAGAAAGAAACCCTTGTATGCATATGGAAGAAGATCTTGTATGAATTGAAATAACTTGGTGTAGAGCCTCCAATGCACAACATAAGCGTGGTGAAAACTTTCTATATTGTATCAGAATGGTTACTTAGAAGTCTAGGAGTATGGATTTCTAATCCATGACAAACTCTCATGATGACAGAAGAAGTGCCACTTGGATATGTTCCAGTTTGACCCTTACCATGATGTTATGAGCTACCAGGAAACAAAAGAGCTAAATCCAAATATGATATACTATAATGATCAGAGCTATATGAATCCTTCAGAGAAAACCAATGTTCTAGAAATAACGAAGTACAATGAGATCAAGCATTACATTCTTCATGATGAGATCCAGAAATGAGAAGTGGTTCTCCAATATATCTCCACAGATAAGCAGATATTTTGGTAAAGCCTATGTCCAAAATGAAAGAGTTTGCGTACTCAAGAAACAAGTTGGAGCTCATGGAGATGACTTCCTTATTGAAAAGAGAAGAGATGACTCCTAGGTTGTGAGGGATCACTGATGTGTTATTGATTTATGGATAGTCATTTTTCAGTTCGAAAAATGGTCCAGGATGAGCAGTTCCTTTCCAGTTTGGAAAGTGGTTTGAGATTTCTAACGGATGGGCATTTTCCAGTTCGAAAAATGGTCCAGATCGAGCGGTCATTTTTGTAATGAAAATGGTTCGATGGATTGTTGATGTACTATAGACAACAATTCCCCTTGTGGCCGGTGTGGGGGAATGGTCTAGGACAGTCTTTCTTCTTGGCAGTCACTCTCAGTAGTGGTCAAGAAGACCAGTCCACCTCCAACTGTGAGATTCGAAATAATGATTGTCCGCCTCGATGGATAGTCATTATTTTGAAGCTCACAGTTGTGAGTAGTTTCAAAGAATGGTCCGTTTTGGAGGTTGGTGCAGGACAGTCATTTCCTTAGGAAATGGTCTAGACATTCATTCCCTAGGGCAGATTCATTCTCTCTAAGCTGCACTTTGTTTACTGCCGGAGGAATGGCCCAGATAGGTGAATGGTATAGATTGAACAATTAGGGACAGGCATTCCCTAGGGCAGACTCGTTCTCTCTAGGCTACACATTGTTTAGTGCCGGAGGAATGGCCTAGATAGGTGAATGGTCCAGGATTAAAAATCAGAAAAATAATTCTTCTATGCTTGAGAAGAATAGTTCAGTAGCTCATGACTGATATTTTACCTTCTTAGGGCAGATGCTCTTCTAGATATCACAGATGTGAGTGGAAGAATGGCCCAATTGATTCAGTTTATATCATGATATTGTTTTTCTGTGGAGGTTGATATCAGATGATATGATTGCTATGGAGAATGTATGTCTCTGGACAATAGATGTATGTTATTGTGGTGGATTTGTTCCACTGGTTGTGACTATGTGTCACTGATTAAGTAGTTGTGTGCTACTTGGTGTGGTAGTGTACCATTGGATTGTAGACTACCAGTAGTGTTGAAAATGATTATCATATAGATGGATGATCAGTGTACTAATGGACAGATAATTTCTAGACGAAAAATGGTCCAGGACATTTATTCTTCTAGGACATATGCCTAGATTAGAAGAATGATTTTTGTATCACTCCTTGGAGTGAGTGATTTATTCAGCATCATGTCTGATTACTTAGATGGAGTATGGTTTTGAGAGATGATGCAGTTGATGTTGTCAGATGACATTGACAGTGATGGTGGTGCTCGTGATATAATCATGAGATAGTATATATGACTATGATGATGCTACCGGTTGAATGGTATGTTTGTGCTCAATACCATTGCCTTCAATGCCTCCCTAACTAGGAGGGAGTGTTGATATTATGGTATTTGCGGGAGGTATTTACCTCCACGTGTAACCTTGACGAGAATATAATATTCTAGGAAGCAATAAGTAACCCTAAAGAATTGAACATAGCCCTAGAAGACAAGTCGGCTCAAGGAAATAAGTAATATTAAGTATTTAGTCTCCAGAATGAGAATTCGGCCCAGACAGCTCAGGAAATAGTATAAATACAAGTATACAGACCTCATTTTATACACACTGGTCAGAATTGCAGTTGGGAAGAAGTGTGCACTGCAAGAACTGTGCTAGTGTGCAAGTCTGGGGAGCAACTGCAGCCGGTAGCTACCGTAATCTAGTTCCCTCGTTTAGGTTCAGAATTTATGTTGGTTATGGTTGGAATTTATGATCAGTCTTGGTTATCTTTATGCATTAGCCTTGGTTGGCTATTGGCTTGCTTCTGGAATCATTCTTTGTCAAGGTTAAGGTTCTTGAGGGTGGATTTGGCCTATGGTTGGGTGACAATATTGCTATATTGTCTATGGTTAAACGAGCACATCCATTACTTTCTAACAACAACATCCATTCATGAGATGAAATCATAAATAATTCATCTCCACATCCAATCATACACACTTTTGATGAAAAGAAAAAACTTGTCTTTGGTCCTAAACAAGACTTCTCAATTAAGGTAGCTCCGAAATAATTCTTTACAAAATCTAAAATGAGGGTATTTCAACAACCATCGACCCTTTGCTAACAGGTTGATCCTCCTATTTATAACATATTGTTAACTAAAAATAACTATTAAAGAGCAACTAGTAAAACAAAATTCACCACATGGCGCTTTCTTCTATCAGTCTTCAAAAAGTCATCAAATGATCTCACTTGAGTGGATGAATCTTCTTGTACTCTGACCACTTGATGAAGAGTTCCTCGCATGTGTTAGCATACGGGAATCTATGTTGTTCCATTGGGGCCGAAAGGATCTCTCATATTTCTATTGCATGTGCCCGCTAATTGACTATTTTGGCACTTAATTGTTGTAACATGGCTCGAACTTTGATCGGGTGCTCCATGAACTGCTACACCTACCCTGGTGCCATGTCAAACACCTTTGATATTTCCTCATCCCATGATGAGTCTTGTTCAGCATGTGATTTGAATATGTCGCGCAAGTCTACAAAGTCATTGGATGTGCCAAATTCAGGGAGGCCGATGTCTGTCATTGCCCGGTTGAACTTGGTCCAACTTTTCTCGCACTCGACCCATTTCTTTTGGATTTCCCAATGAGGTTCATGTTCCATTTTTACCCAATATTCGACCGATTTCATTATGCG
>JASDQU010108296.1:56040-69882 GCA_032191745.1 Picea mariana
CATTTCCAAAACCAGGAAATTTGTTTTCTTGATGATCCACCCTCAAGGAAAGAGGAAGACTGTGGCCATGACCTCCAGACAGGGCCCCGCTGCACAAAAACAACAGATGGATAAGGTCATGGAGGAGTATGAGGACATCTTCACCTCCCCCGCAGGGGTGCCTCTACACTGCCAGGTCAAGCACCCCATCGATCTAACCCCAGGTGCGTCGCTGCCCAATGGACCCATCTATCAATGCTTTGTTCTGGAGAATGATGAAATCAAGAGGCAGATTCAGGAGTTGTTGCATAAAGGTCACATCCGACCGAGTTCATCACCCTATGGGAGCCCGATCGTGTTGGTACAGAAGAAGGATGGGACTTGGAGACTTTTCATTGACTATCGAGCACTGAATAAGATCACTGTTYGGAATAGGTACCCGGTCCCAYGGATTGATGACATTCTAGACCAACTTAAGGGGGTGAAATATTTTAGCAAGATTGACTTGAAGTTAGGGTATCACCAGGTACCAATCGAACCCTCTGATGTGTGGAAGATTGCCTTCAAATCCGAGGGCCTTTTTGAATGGTTGGTCATGCCATTCGGGTTGACGAATGCCCCTGCAACCTTCATTAGGCTAATGGATGACATCCTACGGCCATTCACCAACTCATTTGTAGTGGTGTACTTGGATGACATTCTGATCTTCAGCCAGACTTGGGAAGAGCACCTCCACCACATCCAACAGGTCCTCCAAACACTTCGACAACACAAGTTGTGTGCCAATTTGGAGATATGCACTTTTGGCATGACCCAGGTTCAGTATCTGGGATACATTATTGATGAGTGGGGGGTTCATGTGGATCCAGCAAAAATCCAAGTCATTCGGGATTGGCCAACACCAACCACCCTAACAGAGCTCGGCAAATTTTTAGGTCTTGCCAATTTCTACCGTAGGTTTGTGTTGGGATTCTCTCATATCACTTGGCCCTTGAGTCAAGTCACCAAGGGAGGAGCTAAAGTAAAATTATTTTGGTCTAAATCTCAACCGAAGGCATTCGAGGAGTTGAAGCATCACTTCTGCTCTGCACCAGTGCTTACATTACCATACTTGCAACAACCAATTGAGATCAAGACAGATGCCTCTGACTATGCCATTGGGGAATTCCTTACTCAACATGGGCATCTAGTGGCATATCACAGTGAGACACTTTTTGACATAGTCTGGTAGTATCCCACTTATGACAAAGAAATGTATTCCATTGTGCAGCCTTGTTGGCAATGGAATCATTACATTTTGGGAAAGGAAATGGTCATCCACACAGACCACTGACCCCTGCAGTTCATACAGACACAAGGGAAGTTGCAAAACAATCACTATCAGAAGTGGTCCACATACCTACAACAGTTTCATTTGAACATTAAGTACAAGAAAGGCAACACCAA
Organism: Picea mariana; assembly: GCA_032191745.1. Taxonomy (NCBI): domain Eukaryota; kingdom Viridiplantae; phylum Streptophyta; class Pinopsida; order Pinales; family Pinaceae; genus Picea; species Picea mariana. The sequence goes on from JASDQU010108296.1 coordinate 57,466, forward strand.
TAATGTTGCAGACTGCCTCAGTCGACCACCCATCATGGTGCTAACCACTGTGCTCGACTCTTGTGGGAACGAGACTTACGATTGGCCGCTTCTCTACACAAGTGATCCAGAATTCGGACACACATACAATACACACTTGGAGGGTAAGCAAGTTCCCAATTTTCACCCCCAGGATGCCCTGCTTTGTCACCTGGGACACCTTTGTGTTCCTTCAAGCGAGCGTGCCAAGATGATTTGGGAGGCGCACTACAAGTGGTTCGCTGGGAATTTCGGCGTCGAGAAAACCATGGTAGTACTGCAAAAGTATTTCTATTGGCCGAACCTTTGATAGGATGTCGGGAAGTACATCAAGTCATGCACTGCTTGCGCCATTGCCAAACCGACCATCAAGAAGCAAGGCCTCTATACTCGGCTTCCTACCCCCAGTCGACCTTGGGAATCCATCTCTATGGATTACATGTCGGGCCTTCCTTCTACTAAGCATGGCAATGACTGTGTTTTTGTGGTCGTCGACCAATTCTTGAAGATGTCCATTATGATGGTCTGCAAGAAGAATATCACAGTAGAAGCCACTGCTAAACTCTTCTTTGAACGAGTTTGGGTACACTTTGGGATCCCACAGTCTATCATCTCAGATCGGAACAGTAAGTTCCTCAGTACATTTTGGTCGAGCCTCTAGTCAATGATGGACACCAAGCTCACCAAGTCCACATCTTTCCATCCGCAAACTGATGGCCAGACAAAGGTCGTCAGCCGAATGATTGTACACATTCTTCGCATGTACAACTTGAAGCATCCACGCACATGGGATGATATCCTCCCCTATGTACAACACAGCTACAACCGGGCTCTCCATAGCTCAACCAGCCAAAACCCCTTTCAAGTGGGCTTGGGATTCCAGCCACTATGTCCCATTGACGTAGCCATGCCATTTGCAGCTACTCGGGCAGATTCATCCCATGTCCAGTCTAAGGCTAACAAGGCAAACAACTTCATTGAGCGCATTTAGCACATCCACCAATAAGTTCATGACATCTTGGACAGAGCTAATGCTAAGTACAAGCAACGACATGATCAACATTGGGTGCCACACAACTTCCAGGTGGGCGACAAAGTGTGGCTACATTTGCAAAAGGAGCACATCGTTGGACCCTACTGCAAGATTCGCCCGCTCCGATATGGGCCATACACCATCACCAAGGCTATAGGGGACAATGCCTTTGAGCTCGGTATTCCACCATTCCTTGGTCTACACCCAGTGTTCAATGTGGACCGCCTTCGGCCCTACTTTCCACCTCTACTAGACACATCTGACATGGCAGAACAACTCACACCAACAGAGTTAAACCCATATTGCATGGAACAAGCCATAACTGATCGAATTATGGACACACAGATCAAGAACACCCGCCAACAGAGGATCCAACTATATCAAGTTGTCAAAGCAGGCCAACTCCTTCACCAGGGCAAGTGGCTCACTAGGGACCAAGTTCAGCAGAAGTTTCCTCATCTCATGGAGGAACTCAACGCAATGGGGACCATTGCTTCCTAAGGGGGGACTGATCCAAGTGGATATTGGTGGCCACCCACCTATTCCACTTGGACCCACACCATTGTTTCTTTTAGTTTTTCAGTTTCCTTAATTGTAGCATAATTTACTATTTTTAGCAGTCCTGAACTTCTGGAGCTGTTTTGAGGCCCTAAACGATGTTTTTTGGGCATGAATGCTTCGAAAAATATGAGTTTGTTCCAGCCTCAATATTCCTTGTCAACAGTGTATTCCTCGGATAGATCTTTCTAACGATGTATCATGTGCGTCAAACGGAGATAGTATGCCAAAGTTATGACCCCAGGAAATTGACGTACCAATTTACCCCAACGGGGCCCATATTCTGGCGTTTCATCTCCTAGGGTTAGGTTTTTGGATGTTTAGGGTTTTCCATTGTTTCTCAGTAATATATAGGCCTTTGAGCCTCATTGTAACGGGCAGTTCAGAGGCCAGTAGCCGCCACATCTCTTCTCAGAGATAAGTTCCCAGTGCCCTAGCTAGTTTATTTCCATTCTGTCTGTAAGCATTTTTTAGTCATTTGTTATTGATGAAATGAAGTCTTATTTCCATGGCATCTTTGTGTTTTTGTGTATTTATGTATTTCATTGTGTTCCTACATAAATCTGGATCACAATATTTTCTCTTTTTGAACGAGTCGGAAAAGAGCTTAACTAAGACTCGCGACCTTTCAAGTACAATTTAACGAGTGTGAAAGGGACAAATTCACTCGACAATCTTTTCATTTTTTAGACGAGATGAAAAAGATCTTAAATCAGACTCATGGATGATTTTCTGAGCAGCATATAATGGGGGAGGCCAAGGCTCCCGTGCAGGACTTCTGTGAAAGGTCAACAACTTATGAAGAGCTGATAGAATCTTAGAAAAACCCAAAGCTTTCCAAGTCGAGGATGATAAACTACTTGCAGAGGTTACCTTATCTACAATATATCAAAGAATGCCCCTTATTTGGAAGGGTGTAGAAGAAGGAAGTCAAGTCTCTACAAGATCATTCCAATAAAAGGAAACCACCCTAGCACCTAGAGGGAGCATGCTTGCAGAGAGTGGAATTCTCCCTAGTAAATAAGGTACAAAACTAGAAATGCTAAGGACATGGTTGAAGGACGCATCACCCTCCAAAAGAAGAGTGGGATTGACTGAATATTGCATCGGAAATGTCACTTCCTTAGGCTTGTCATTCTCCAATAGAAGAGTGGGACTAGCCGAAGATTGCATTGGCATGACCAATTCTTCAACTATTGGTTGAATAGGGTGTGAGAGAACAAGGTCAAGGTATGCATCAGCCCCTAAAGGAAGAGGGGTGTCAGCTGAAGATTTCATCGACATGACTGTTGTATCAACCAAAGAAGATTGGGAAGCCAAACATGAATCAAAACTGAAAGGGCCCCTAGGAAAGGACCACGCTTCTTGTACCATAGCAGTAGTAGGGCACAAACGAGTAAGGTGATCTCCTTTGCAAATCCTACAAAGGAACTTGGGCTTACATCTTACACGTCTAGGCTTCTCAATCATATGAATGCCCCTAGCATGAATTCCAATGGCTGGTGACATGCTCCCAGCATGACTTGCAGAGGCTAGTAGCGAATCCCCAACATGATTGGCAGAGGTTGGTGATGAATCCCCAACATGACTAGCATAGGTTGGTGATGTATATGCAGTTTGACTAGCGATGACTAGACTTGTGCCCCCAACATGAATTGCAGCGGCCGGTTGCTGGCCTTCAACATGACTAGAAGAGGTTGTTGACCCATCTCCAACATGACTAACAGAGGTTGGTGATATAATTTCAGTATGTGGATGACCCTCACAAGACACAGTTGAGGAAGGTAGGGTCCAAGGATTTCTAAAATAGGAAGTGTGGAAAGGAATGGACCTCCCTGTCGAGACGGGCCTACTAGACATGGTGTAAACGTGGTGGTTCGGTGCCATTAATTCAAAAGTACCCATAAGGGAAGAATACATTCCGACATCGATATTCTCAGTTTTCGGCTGATAATTGTCGATCACAGGGATCGATGGTCCAATATATGCATTAGGACTAGAGTACGCAAAGGATAACTGGTCGATCGTGATGATCTTCCCTTCATGAGGAAAAAAAAGAGTACGGAAGATGGACGATATGATGACGACCATAAAATAGGTTCAATTGCATCCTAGTAACAGGTTATAATCAAGAGGTGCATCAACTACCTCTACCTCTACCTCTACCATCTTCCCACCTAACTGGACCGAAAAGGGAGTAAGAATATCGTGAGTGCAGAAGGAATAACCATGAAAACCAGTCAACATGTTCGATGACTTGGAAAGAGTTGGAGAACTGAGAGATTTCAAACAGATCAGGTGCATCACACAAGTGGAAGCGCCTTCATCAACAACTGCATGTTTGATGGTATACTTCGAGTACTTCACGTGGATTTGGAAAGCCACATGGTAAGGCAAGCGAGGATTCACATATGTGACATCAAACTTGATGACTTCTAAGCCACTGTGTTCTAGAGCTCCTAAAGCAGATAGTAAGGCATTCCTCTATGAAGGACAATCTGGAGTACCTCCAAAGCTAACATCGCACAAGGGGTTTCACCTAGGTCCTCAACAATAGAGTAAATCTGGGCAGCTCTAGCATTTGGGTTGGGGGTAGAGCGCTTGAGTACTCCTTTAGGAATACGAGGCGGTGGCTCTGGTTTTCCAATCTATAAATTCATCTCCAGGGGAGGAGGAGGAGATTCTAAACCAGGAATATCTTGTGAAGAGTTATAATCTCGAGATCGAGTGGCTACATGAACTTTCGCATCAACCATATTGATACACAAACGGTCGTCGTCTTGCAACGATAGGTTTTGACTCCCACCAGCCGCATTTTTGTCATTTGACGAGCTCAAGGCCATGCACTAGTTATGTGGAAATGGATTCGTCAGCACGACGGGCGGTAGAGATAATAGCCTCGTAGCTTCCGCAAGTTTGGGGCATAAACGGGTAAGGTGATCATCTGTGAAAATCTTACAGAGAAACTTCACCTTACGTCTTTCTCGTTTTCCCTCTCCAATATTATTATTTGTCTTCTCATTATTACCATTTTCCTTGGGTTTATTACCATTTTTCCCACCCTTATGATTATTACATCCTTTCTTTTTATTCCCGCCTGGTTTTTGGTTACCATTTTGGTTTGTTTACGACTGCACATAGTGTACATCCGTCGACTGAGTGGGGTTGGAAGACACAGATGAAGATAGCCCTCCTGAAGACTGGTTTAGAGACAACTCTTTCAAATGGCTTGTCACCAAGTCTATGAAATTTACATTGGTGGTACCTACAATTCCATCGACATGAGGTCCGGGATTTTGTCTAGGGTCATAAGTTGACCACGGTGCGTCCAAAAGAATGTGGTATAACATCCCAGACTGAGCATATATGAGATCTAACTACTGGTCTTTAAAGATTGCTTCTTCCTCAGTGGTAACCCTGACTTTTGAAAAATACTTCGAGATAGGAGGGTGAAAAGACTTAAGGAACCATTCTAAAATAAAGGTAGGGGGTATAGGAGTCTTAATCAACCTCTTCCATCTACGTCACTCCTAGATATGATCCGAGATATGAGTGGCGGTGTCCTGGCGTAAAGTCGACAGAAGTTCTAGGCCAACATCATAACAAACCGACAATTGGAATTGGTAAGGAAGACCAATACCATATGACTAAAAGTCCCATATGCCCCCCTAGGTAGCTCGATATACCATTTTGCAGCGACTCCAATGAGGGTGCATTGAAATAATCTCAACTGAATAGAATCGTCATTAAGGGAATTTGAGGAGCACCAAAGGTGAAAGGTAGCAACGTGATCACCAAGATCCTCGCCATTCTTACCTTTGAATTTTGGGATGTCTAAAGGAAGCTTGGTGGGGATGGGGGGCCATGTAGGATCATGACTCACAGGGTTGTTCATCAACTTAGAAAAATCTGGAAAATTAACCGTGGCCAGAAAAGGGAGACGGGGTTGCGACATTTAGCCCCAAGCTCCAGGGAAAGACTGTTCTTGAGGAACTGCAACCCATCCAGGGTTCTGGTAAGCACCATGGCCCTGTCTAGGATTATAAGGCCCTCCTCCAAGATGATTCAAAAAAGGTTGGTTGGGCATCATTCCAGCAGGAATGTTCTGTTGGAAGTTATAAAAATTTCCCCCAACCGAAGTGGATCCGGGTTGGAGGTTATAAAAATTTCCCCCAGCTGGAGTGGATCTGGGTTGGGGGTTTCCCTAAGTGTGAAACTAACCTCCTCTGGATGGGAATCTGGAGGATAGAATTAGATTCTTCATGCCAAATGTATTGGTCGAAATCGACACCGAGGAGGTAGGGGTATAGGATGGAACTTGAGCAGAATCTTATCATCCAGGTTGGTTGTTCCACCCAGAAGTAGGAGGATTAGACTTGGGTTTAAAATCAGGAATGCCTCCAATATTAGGAGTCGTTTGAGGGATTTGAGATCCACCAAATGAAAATGGAGTATAAGGAGGTTTAGTGCCTCCAATCCCAATGTTATCATTAGTGCCAGCAGCTGGGATGGCACTCGAAAACTGCGAGGTAAAGTTCGACATACCATAGGAAAAAGGACTATAGACCATAAGGATGGACTAAACATTATAGCCCGGTGAGTGACCATGAGACCCAAAAGGGTTCAAGGCAAGAGATTGAGCATTCACTATAGGCCGATCCATAGTAATGATAGGTTCCTCTGGCACTACAACCATTGTGGTTGCAGGAGTCGAAGGGGTGCCATTAACTATAGTGGGTGTGGGAGTCGAAGGGCTCCCAGTGTTTTGAAGACTAGGTTCAATACTCATCCTTGTAGAATCACAAGTCTGAACAGTGGATGTATGTGTACCATGCCTAATAACTCTATGCCTTTTAGAAGGAAAAGACTCAAAATCTTGTGGTAAATGTAACAAGCGATGGGACTGGCGAGGAGGTTAGTCCAAATCCACGATGACTTAAGACTATAAAGATAAAAAATATATTTTAAGGCTGAATAGTAATCAAAGAGCACACCAAAAGTCAAATGACCAATATGCATACAAACAGGGTAAATTTACTGAGACTGGCCTCCCTCCCTAAAGAAGGTATTTCTCGCCCAAGAGGGGCCTCAGACTCCCTGCTAAAGATCGGAGGTAACAAAAACAGTTATAAGGGCCCTCGTGGGATTAACAACCAGTCGATCAGATACCCCCGAAGAGGTAATCCTCCATAAAGTTCGTGTGTTGTCCGACCCTTATTTGACCCAGGGTACCTACAGAATAACCCCCGCAAGTAACCTATGATACACCTAAGTCGAGCAACTAATAAACCATTGTATAACTGATGTACAAGAAAGCAATCATAAGTCAGGTCCACCGTATGGGCAAAGTAGAAAATCCTCAAACCTTGAAATCACTGCCTCTCACGGAGGTAACGGAACTAACAAGATCCCCAGATATGAATAGATCCCTAGAAATATCTCTGATGCTAAGAAGGTATCGGGGGCATATCCCTTCAACCAACCTCATGCAACCTCGTGATTAACTTCGGTGTGAGCGGAGCCTCTTAATCTTACCAATTATAAAATGGATTTCTCCACTCCCTTTCTTAAAAACATATGTTGATTTAATTTCCTTGGAGACTCACAAAATCTTATTCCAAGGCACTAAATCCTAAGCTAGTTTGTGCATCCTAGAAAAAAAAATCATGACTAATCAATTTTAAATTATAGTGTTAATTTTAGTGGTCTTGATTACTCAAAAAGGTATGGTAGTGAAACTCATGGTGTTATGACTCCGCAAGAAAAGTAAATATGAAAATAATGCAAAGTCCTAAATTTAACTTTCAATGATTGATATGCTTCTAAAGGCAAATGAAATTTTCAATTTCAACTCTATAATTCTGAAGTAAAAATGAAATCTTTCATTATATGCACTAAGCTAATGACAAGGACTCAAAAGACAAAAATGCCAAGCAATGCAAAATGCCTTTTTTTTTGTATTTTCAATATAATAAAATGAAAATGCATGGATTGAAAAGTGAATTGATATATAACCCTACTATGTGTAGAAAGAAATAACTCAAGAAGTATACCAAGAAACAAATCACGCAACCCAATGTACAAGGAAACTAAAAAATGAAAAGATAATAAGAAAGACTCTGCCTAGAAATTCAACCAAAGATAGGTTTACTGTCATCCCACAAGCACTTAACGGGCACTACAGAGACCCAAGAAGGCTTAGCAAACATCAAATCCCACCCAGCAACCACCAGACCAAGCAAACAGGCAAGGAAAATGGATGTGCACGACTGTTTAGGAAAACATATTGTATGTACGCAGCTTGCAGAGGGACAGCCTGCGTATATACGCGGTTGTTAGGGAAAAAAGTGTGTATATGTTTCAAAAACAAGGCCAGGGAAGGGAGAAGGCTGAAATCTCAAACCCAGAGTGAAAAGAGGTTGCCAAGCAATGATACGACTAGAAACACCATAAGAATGAGAGAAATCTAAGGAGAAAATTACTCCAAACCCTAATAAAGAAGATTCAATCCCCAGTATGGTTGTCAATTATGTTACAAGGAAAATCTCTCTATGGATAGGGTAAACCACAACAGACGAAAACGACTGCAGAAATCAACTCTATCCCAAAAACATGCTATATAAACCAATATGCAAGCGAGATACTAAGGAGTCCTACCTCATCGATATGTTCGATGAAGTCCACCATTGAGCACTTTGACCCAAAGCTATATACCTGCAACTATTTCTCAACAACCAAGCAAAACAAGCATATGGTGATAATATAAAAGGTTAGCACATTAGATAGCATAATCCATTAATATACATAACAAATACACCCATGGATAATAACTCAAATATTTTCAAGATATCAATTGGATGGGAAAGGAGTATTTCTATTAATAAATGATTAGCAGAAGTGAAAACATTACAGACTTCCGTGTCGACATGGTTCAGAACCAAGAAACTAAGTTCCTTTCACTTGGGCCTCCACCACTTCAATCCTCCACCAAAGGCAATCTCATAAGAGAGAAACAATGAAGTTCTCAATCAATAAGGGAAGATCTTGGGGGTTGAACACTGTGTCCAGACTCAAAGGACAAAGGGACGCAGACTCAATATGAAGTAAATAATTTCTCCAGAGTAACTTTTCTCTCAAAGTTGAATTCTTTCTCTTCTTTCCATAGCTCGGAATTGGCCCATTTATAGCCTTCAAAATAGAACCGAAGGGACAATTCAGAACATTTCCAGAATATGGAAGGCCAAGGATCATAGATATCCTATTGTGACATGGAAACCCGACATTAATTTTCATTTTTTGGCACAAATCCCAATGTACACGGGTTGTAGTGGAGAAGCTTGCGTATATGCATGTTGTATAGTAGGAAAGATGCGTACATGTGGAAAAATATGTATTTTTGGCTCTGGATTTTACAAACAATGATGATAAGTCTACATGGGGAAATGGAAAAAGGCCTTTTGTGCAAGATTGCATAGGGTGAGGCAAATATTGCTATAACAAAGACGATGTTTGATTTAGGTGAGGGCGAAATCTATTAGGTCTTCTACTTGTGCATGGAAACCTGGTCGATGGACTCGACTAATGGTTTTCTTATTTGTTTTCTTCAAGGAAGTAATGGAGCTAAAGGTACTGCACTAATCTGTTGGGCGTAAGCTCTCGTGATTCTTCTGAATTGGTTCAATTCCTCATGAGGAAGAGCGTAAGGTCTATCAGGGAACAAATGTTCTTCCTCGTGCTCGGGTGAGTTACTCATTTCAGGAGTACTCAGTGTGTGTGGGTTGTCTTGGGAATGGCTAGCCATGCATGTGGGATATTTTGAATCTACAGGTTGTGTGAAATACTATGTAAAAATTATTTCTATCCATTCATTCTCAGGCCCTCCTTCTAGCACCAATTATGTTGAGGGGTCCTAAATCCATTTAACTCAACAGCAGGAACCAAACCCACCACCGAGGTCCAATTAGACTCTGCAATGTTTAATGGTGGAATGGTTCTCTAGATATTATGATCCAGCCGATTAATCAATGGGCTTTACGTTTTTTGGTGAAGTCTTCTCCTTCAGTTCAAACGTTCTCTTTTTTGTATTTTCTCTTATAGGTGGGACCGATACAAGATAAAAGCGGGTATAAACCAACTAGGTAACAAAGTGGGGAAAGCTTAACTACTGGAGAAGGCTGAGCTTGGGATAACCCTTTCACTCTGGCATGCAGACAACAATTCTCTACCACGAGTCTAGTAATAATACATTAACCTGCTGGTGTTCCAATTATTGACTAAGGTGTGATTATTAGAAGAAAACACGTATGCAATAAAAAATGGCAAGAAAAATAATTCTCTTAACTCTAATCATCAATCACAAAATAAGACAACGATTTAATTTTCATCATTAAAGAGAAGAACTGTAAAACATTGAATAAAATAACTTATCAACATATTTAGAAGCTCTTACTCATTACAACATCCATTCATGAGGTGAAATCAGAAATAATTTGTTTCCACATCCAATCATAAACACTTTTGATGAAAAAACATAAACTTGTCTCAGGTCCTAAACATGACTTCTCAATTAAGGCGGCTCCAAAATAGTTCTTTACAAAATCCAAAATGAGGGTCTTTTCAACAACCATCGACCCTTTTCTAACAGGTCGATCCTCCTATTTATAACATATTGTTAACTAAAAATAACTATTAAAGTGCAGCTAAGTAAAACAAAATTTGCCACATGGTGCTTTCTTCTATCGGTCTTCAAAAAGTCATCAAATGATCTCACTTGAGTGGATGACTCTTCTCTTACTCTGACCACTTGATGAACATATCCTCGCATGTGTTAGCATACAGGAATCTATGTTGTTCCATTGGGGATGAAAGGATCTCTTGTATCTCTATTGCATGTTCCTAATACTTGACTATTCTGGCACTTAACTGATGCAACATGGCTCAATCTTTGATCGGGTGCTCCATGAACTATTGCACCTGCCCTGGCACCATGTTGACCACCTTTTCTATTTCCTCAACCCATGATGAGTCTTGTTCAGCGTGTGATTTAACTATGTCGTGCAAGTTGACAAAGTCATCGGGTGTGACGAATTCGGGGAGGCCGATGTATCTCATTTCCCGGTTGATCTTGGTCCAACTTTTCTCGCACTCGACCCATTTCTCTTGGATTTCTCAATGAGGTTCCTGAGCCATTTTTACCCAATATTGGGTCGATTTCCTTATGCAGTCGATGTTTCTTTCGTTTAGTACTCGGATGTCGTGCTCTTTGACGTCTTGATATTGTTGCACCACGCTGATATAGTTGATCCTTTCCACGGCTTGGTGTGATTTCTCGTACCACCTCTCCATATCCTTTCACGTCGCCAGTTCCATGAGGATGTCTTCATGAAGCTCGGCTATCCTTGCAGTGAACAGGTTTCATTCATTTGTAAATTTGTTGTAGGCCTCCTTGAATTTAATCCTTAGAAACACTACGACCTATGTGGTGTCCTGGTAATACTTTGCTAAGTGGCGCAAATGTTCCAATTCTTTTAGAGAAGAAACCAACTCCTCTTCATCCCTTTTTTCTCTGTCTAGGGTGGCATATATGATTTCCATCCCTGCACCAATAGGTTCGAATGTTTTGGCATGCTCTGTATTTATCAAATTTTCCTCCGTGGTGATGAGGATGGAGCGATCTAGAGTGGTCCTCCTCTTCTTGGTGGTTCTCTGCACGATAGTTTTTCTTTTCCGATCGTAAGCGATGACATGTATTTCAGTAACTTCATCCATGGGTTCGGGGATTTGTTGATCTCCCTTTTGTAACCTAGGTCTGCATCCCCTGCCTCTCCTCTCTTTCTCCCTATGCCTTCATCAATTTTTCCTTTTTCTAGTGGTTAAGTCAGTTTCCCGCTACTAAGTGTCTTGGCCCTTATTCGTTTTTTGATTCTTCACGCATTTATGTTTCTATTTTTCTAGAAGGATAAAATACATGTCATATTTGTTTTGGAATGCTTGTCATCACATGCACCATTGATTAAGCTCACCACAAGTCTACCAAGCCTTTTTCTATGAACAGGAAATGTTTGTGCACACGACGCAGCAATCCAGAGCAGAAATTTCGGGCTCAAACCGTGGAAATAGATAGGTTAATTTTCAATGGCGGAGATCCATCAGGTCAAATAGATCAACGACTCTCATCCATTCAGGTTCCAGAATCACACAGGTTTTAATATCAAGTTTGAAGTACTAAGTTTCCAAAGACTCAAAGCCGCCAAAGAGACAAAGAGTCGAAGTCACGAGAACCTGACATGTCGCTTCGGTGATTTTCCTTCGGGAGTTTTCGAGCATAACATTCATAACTTCTCGAAGTCCTGAATCTCAGACTTCTGAAGAGAATCTGGACCATTTATTCATCATGACACGCGGTAGCAGATCTTTCACTTCAAAGATTTTCCTCCGGGAGGTTTTTCATGCTTCACATTTGAAACTCCCGAATCTCGGACTTTCGAAGAGAATCTGGACCGTTCATTCATCATGACACGTGGCGACAGCACATTCACTTCAGAGATTTTCCTCTAGAAGATTTTTCATGTTTCATATTCAAAACATCTGAAGCTCGAAAGTCTGAAGTTAATATGGACCATTGATCCCAAGTCAATGAGAACCATCGATCCTTGCAGCAGGTAAATATCACCTGAATCACAGATCATCATCAAATCGACAATCATGCTTCCTTGCAGGGACGTAAACTGCTCGAGCGTTAATTTTCCTAAGAGGTCCCGCAATTTGAACCATGGTATTTTTGGAAGGGTATGTGGTAGCTTGTGGTG
>JASDQU010108296.1:69932-95449 GCA_032191745.1 Picea mariana
AACTTTAACCCCCCCTCCGAGTTCCTCCCAGGTTGTTTTTCAATACTACCCCCTCTCACCTTTCGCCACCTATTCTCCATTCACTTCCCAACCTATCTACTCCTCCTCTCCCTATGCACCACCTATATCATTCACTACACATCACCAAATCCATACTCTCAATACCTCCATTGTATTCACACCTCCTCTCACTTTGACATATGTCTTCACACGTCATTTTCCCTCACGTCCATTCATCTCATCTCCTGATTGGATTCTCACCTCAATGTCACCCCTCGTGCCTGATGGGTCGACAACCATTCCAGTGAAGTTATTTCACGGGTACATATGGCATCTAACGGGGTCAATACAGAGTGCGCTTGGCTTCTGAAAGCTTAGGCATAGACAGAGAGTTAATTCTCAGTCACAGGTCTATGCAGATTAGTCTCAAAAACACTTCAGCAAACTCTTCTCATGCAGTTGGTTATCTTTAGTGGCCTTCAACAGCTCGCAGACATGTTGTCGTTCAACACAGAGCTTTGCTCTGTCACTCTGAGCCCTATTTTCGGCCACTCATTTTCTCTAGCACATGCATCAGTTTTGTCTCAGAGACAATAGTAGTTTTATTTGATTAAGTCCAGCATTTTCCTAGATTGGATGCAAGATTGGTCGTCTGTGTGTGATAAGAACCACTCTTGTTGATTAAGTACAGTGTCTTAGTAAAGTTAATTGTTTGATTTATGAATAGTTCCCTAAATTTAGGACTCAATCCTTTAAGGATGAGAGCCTCTGCAACTCTTTTAAATAGTTAGTTTTTGGATATTGTAAAGGTCAGATTTTTTTAGGAAAGAATAACAATACAACAGATTGGTTGGACCCATTTTATGCGTGGATTAAATCTCTCTACCTAGTGAACATACTCTTGATGACAGTGTTTCGTTCAACTCTTCATGCGTTTTCATTCTTATCTTGAATACAGTTTTTTATTTGTGCAACGTACATTTCATTTCCTTTCAGCTATTATACAACTTATTTTTACTAATATGCAACCTGTCAAATAGGTAATGCTTTGGTGAAGATTTGTTTTCTACAATCTGTTGGATTTATTGTGTTTTGATACATGTTTGATGTCTTTAATGATATTTTAAGTATTTAACTTATTGCAGCAGATTATTCATTGAGTAGTTTGTTGTTTCCCTCTATTTTCTATTATTTCACTGGTCTGTCATTAGTGTGACATTGGCCTAGGAGGGCCCTCATCCATATCGTTCTGCCAACCCAACCTTGCCTGTGTCTTGATAGAATAAACCTCTGACCAACCAACAAAAGAGTTAAAAGAAGCAATCATTCTAAACTGATAGGTGGCCTAGATTTTCCCTTTAGCAGTCAGGTGCAGACCTTAGGACCAACATCTTCTAGCGTTGTTGCCAGGGAATAGAGTAATGAAATATATTTCCCTAGGAGAAAGAAAATTAATCAGCTCTGACCTTTGTTGGTGAACAAATATCATACACCAACAGACTGCCATCTTTCACCTGGTGACTTCACTGAGTAAAATCTAAAGAAGAAATACTGGCGCCCAGAAAGGGATTCAATAGATCCAAATCTGAAAATAGCAAAGCCAAGAAGGCTAATTCTAACCCTAAGAATAACATAGTAGGCTCTGAAATAGAAAGGAAACTAAGGAAATCCATTGTAGCTCAGAGATACACTTCCCCCCTCAAGGGAAAAGTTGCACACCAAGAGGATACTTCAAACCATCATCACAAGAAGCTTGAATTTGCTATCCCTAAGAATCATAATTCCAAAGGGACTCACACATATCCTACTCCCGATTCCACTTCAACATCTAGTCCTGCATCCACTCATGTATCTCCCATAAATTTGCAGATTCCTATTGTTCAAGCCATGGTCATTAATAGGATGGATGTCATAATTGTTGCCAGATATGCACCCTTAGTGCTACCTGTAGTTTTAAATGCACTCCCAACCACAGATTACATGAAATATCTACCAAGATATAATGGGGAGGGTGAAATAACTACTGAAGAACACTTGGTAGCCTTTTACAGTTTTGCAGACAACTTTAACATTGATTATTCAAATGTGTGGATGAGGCTGTTTGTATAGAGTCTGAATGGGGAGGTTAGAAAATGGTTCAGAATTCTTCCTCCAGCCTTCATTGCAGATATTGAGGCATTAGATGAAGCTTTTATAAAGAATTGGGGAGATAGGAGATATTATCTTTATTACATCACTGAATTTGGGGCTCTAAAGAGAAAAAATTGTGAATCTATTTCAGACTTCACCAAGAGATTCAATAAAATGTATGGTAGAATCCCAGATGAAATCAAACCAACTGAATCCTCTGCCAAGATCACTTATGCTAATGCATTTGATGCAGAATTATCCCTCCTCCTGAGAGAGATAAGATCAACCACATTGTTATCCATGCAGGAAGCAACCATTGAATTTGAATCTAATATTTCGGCATGAGACAGATTAAAGAGTAGATTTGATAAAGAGAAGAAAAAACAGAGAGAGGATGCCCCTACCTCCTCTAACCCAACTATATATGATCCCAAACTTTAAGTGATGACTAAGATTTTGAAGGATCTAACTTCTGAGATAGCTAAGATAAAATGGGAATCCAAACAACCAAACATAACCTTTCAAGGGGATGGTAATAGAAATAAGAACCAATTCAGAAGGCCTAATGATGTTCCTCAAGTAATGCAAAGACAAAGGAGAAATGTTGATGATCAAAGGGTAGTGCCCCCTTTAAAAAAAAAATCAGATTGAGAAGATAGATGCAGGCAATGATGTTGTGCACGATATTGTTATGATTTTCAATTAGACATATTATTATACCAGCTACTTAACACAACAAGAATATGAGGTAGCACAATTGTCAAATCAATTTGATGATCGGATAGGGGAAGAGGGAGTTATTCAAGGACAACCCAATAAGAAATACGATTTGAGGACGAGAAATGGATCTTTCAAGGAAACCACCTCTAATCAAGGCAAACAAGAAGAAGCCCCTCCCAAGCCAAATCCAAATAAAGGTATGCCATCTAAAACTCAGCCACCTCCACTATCAAAACCTCTTTCCCTTGAAACAAAGGAAGCTGATAAGCCACAAACCTCTTTCATCTTGGAACATGAGCCGAGAAAAATCAAGATTCATGTCCCTTTGACGGAATTTTTAAAAAATGAACCTTTCAATAAATCCATCATGAAAGTTCTACAACCTACTCCTTCTAGTGTATCTTCTAATGTCATTAGTCTACAGGATGAAAACCCAGCCATTACTGTGGACCCACACATTGAGGATGGATTTGATGCTTCTCCTCCTTTCTATATATCTATGAATGTCCATGATAAAATCCTGCACAACTGTCTTATGGACTCAGGAGCCTCTCACAATGTCATGCCCAAAGTTGTTATGGAAGAACTAGGTCTGGAGATTACCAATCCTTACCAAAACATGTACTCCTTTGATTCCAAGAAAGTAAAATGCCTGGGATTGATAAAAGATATGGTGGTTTCTCTAACAAAATTACCCATGAAGAGTGTAGTGATGGACATTGTGGTGGCCGACATCCCCCCAAATTTTGGCATGCTATTATCTAGAACTTGGGCTAAGAAGGTTGGAGGATCATTGCAAATGGACCTCACATATGCCACCATTCATGTGTTTGGTGGTGAGCACAGGAGGCTATACAGAGAGGTAAGGTTGGCCTACATAGTCAATGATCATCAGAACCCAAGAAATCACCCCATTTATGTTGTTGAGGATGGGATTGGTTCGTCTTTTTTTCTTTTATATGATGATGAACCTGAAATATCAGTCAACCAACACAGAGATCAGCCAACGACTGGTCAACAAAACAAGGTGTGGAAGATGTATTTCTATGGCTCTTCATCAAAAGACGGATCTGGTGCAGGTATTCTCCTCATTTCCCCTTCAGAAGAAGTTATAACCCTCTCTTATAAGCTAGAGTTTGAGACTACCAACAATATAGCTAAATATGAAGATATGGTATTGGAATTGAGGGTTTCCAAAGACATGGCCATTGATTGTTTAGCAGTTTTTGGTGATTCTGAGTTGGTCATCAATCAAGTGAGGAATATCTATCAAGCTAAGCAACAGAGGCTCAAATAGTACAGGAATGAGGTATGGGACCTGATCAATAATTTCTTTCTATAATTTAACCTCTCTTTCATTCCCAGAGAATAGAATTAGAAAGTTGATTCTCTACCCTTAGCTACCAGCACGTCCAGGCCTCCCATTGGCCCAAATATTAAATATCAAGTGGAAATCAAACATAGAACTGCCATACTAGACAACATAAATCACTGGAAAGTCTTTAGTGACGATTTAGAGTTGCAGATATTTCTTCACACCATTGATGAATTCTCCAATATCTCAATTGATCAAGTCAAGAAGATGAAAATGAGAAATTAGAAGATCAACAAACTTCTCATCTGTTGAAGACAGTGGTTGGTCATGATATTGTGGAGCTGAAAACCAATCACATTTTCAGAGGACTAGTACCATTAGAAAGATTGTTCGACGGTAATGATGTACTTTACAAAGGAACTGACATGAAGAATCAAGAAGAGGAGGTGACAGAGTGCAATATTGGGACCATTGAGAATCCCAAGATCATCAAGTTGTACAAAGTTTTGGCTGCAGAACAAAAAGATAGGTATGTCAGTCTCATTAAAAAGTTTGTTGATACTTTTGCATGTTCCTATGAAGATTTGAAGACATTTGATACTGACATCATCTAGCACAAGATCCCTCTAAAAACTGGCTCCAAGCCTTTCAGACATAAAATTAGACAATTTAATCCCATGTTAATGTCCATAATTGAGAATGAGCTAAAAAGAATGTTGGATGCCAAGATTATTGTACCATTAAGGTATTCAAACTGGGTGGCCAATGTAGTACTCGTAAGGAAGAAGAGTGGGGAGATACGCTTGTGTGTTGATTTTAGAAATCTAAACAAGTGTTCTTTGAAGGACAATCACCCCCTCCCCAATATGGATCATATTTTACAGAGCATGGTAGGTGCACATAGAATTTCCTTGTTGGATGGATACTCTAGTTATAACCATATACCAGTTTGTGAGGAAGATAAAGAAAAGACAAAATTCACCACCCCATGGGGAACATTCATGTATGAAAATATGCCCTTTGGGCTCATAAAAACAGGGGCCACTTTTTAGAGGGCCATGGACATAGATTTTGTGGGGGAGTAAGACAAATTTATGGTCATATACCTAGATGACATTCCCATTTTTTCAAGTCCGATGAGGAACATTTGCAGCATTTGGAGCAAGTTTTAAAGAAATGCAGGAGGTATGGGATATCTCTCAATCCCAAGAAGTGTCACTTTGCTATGCCAGAAGGGAAGCTCCTCGGCCACATCATATCAGTCGGAGGCATAAAAATTGATCCAAATAGGGTTTGTTCCAGTCAACAAATTGAGATTCCCAGAAATAAAAAGGTTGTCCAATATTTTATTGGTAAGATAAACTTCCTCAGATGCTTTGTGTCGAATTTTGTTGAAATTATGAAGCCTATTACTAACATGTTGAAGAAATATGTTGTGATAAAATGGTCTTTGGAGGAGAAATCATATTTCCAAACAATCAAGCAAGCTTTAGTTGAAGCACATGTATTGGCCAGCCCTGACTATACCAAAGATTTCTTCATCTTTTCCTTTGCCTCAGATGAAACAATTGTTGATGTACTGCTGCAGAAAAATGAAGAAGGGCATGAGCAGCCCATAGCCTTTTTCAGCAGATCCCTCCGAGATGTTGAGCTCTATTAGAGAAACATGCTTATGCACTAGTCAAAGCACTCAAGGCCTTTATGGTTTATGTGCTACAGTCTAGTATAACGGCCTTTGTTCCAAGCAATAGTATCAAAGAGATTATGGTCCAACCAAACAGCGAGGGGAAAAGAGGAAGATGGATTTTCAAACTATTGGAGTATGAATTGCACATAAATCCCACCAAGCTTATCAAGGGGAAAGGACTGGCCAAATTGCTATCAGAATCAAACTACAAGGCACTGGAATTGCATCAAACCTACACCCAATCAGATGCACCCATCATACAACCTGGACAAGACAACTTATAGGTATCTGAAACCTACTCCTCTTTGCCTTGGTATAATAACATCATCTATTTTCTGCAGCATTTTGAATGCCTCCCAGATGTGAAGAAGACAAAGGCCAGGTCTCTCAAATTGAAAGATATCAAATTTTGCATCTCGAACCAGAACCTATATTGGAGAGATCCTACTGGCATCCTATTAAGATGCCTTGATAAAAATGAAGCTAAACAAGTCACGACAGAGATGCACATAGGAGCGTGCGGCAGACACCGGCACTAGAAGGCCACAACGCTCAAGATCCTGAGGGCAAGATATTAGTGGCCCACCCTTTTCTCTGATGTCTTTTCCACTGTTAGAGCATGCAATGAATACCAGATGTTTGAAGGGAAGCGTAAGTTACTATCAATACCCTTGAAACCTATCAATTCCAGTAGTCTGTTTCAGCAATGGGGGTTAGAATTCATAGGAGAAATAAATCCACCCTCTAGTGGACAACACAAGTGGATCCTCAATGCCACCGACTACTTCACCAAATGGATTGAATTTGTGCCCACCAGCAATGCCACTGACAAGGTAATCATGAATTTCCTGGAAACTAATACTTTTACCAGATTTGGTTGCCCCAGTAAGCTTGTAACAGACAATTCCCAAGCATTTAAGTCCAAAGCCATGATTGACTTCTATGGCAGTCACAACATTTCCTTGACACATTCCACACCCTATTACCCTCAGATAAATGACCTGGAAGAATCATCAAATAAGACTCTCATAAGGATCATTAAAAATTTGTTGATTGAAAGCAAGAAATCCTAGGACTCTAAACTCAAATATGCCTTATGGGCTAACAGGATCAGCACTAAGAAGTCTCTGGGAACCTCACCATTCCATCTTGTTTATGGCATAAATTATGTTTTTCCTACTCAGCTTGGTATACCAGTCCTGAAATTCTTGCAGGAGGACATTGAGGAGCCCAATGACATCCAACAGAGGATCTTCTAGATTATAGAAGTTCAGCAGAGAAGAGAGGAACTTGATCAGAGAACAAAGGCATACCAGAGCAAGATCAAATCAGCCTTTGATATGAAAACCAAGAAGGAGATTTTTTAGGAAGGTGACCTGGGTTTGAGGTGGGATGCTAGAAGAGATGACAAGTCTAAGAACGGTAAATTCAACAACCTCTGGTTTGGCCCTTTTAAGGTGATGGAGGTTCTGGACAACAACACGTTAATCTTGCACAATCTAGATGATACAAAGATATTTGGAGGCCCAGTAAATGGGCGCTTCCTGAAACAATATTTTGTTTAAGGATTGGGGAAGGTCCCTCTTGTACCATAGACGCTTTCCTTTATTATTTCTTTTGATTAGTTACTTGTGTGTGAATAAAGACTCCATAGCCCAAAAAGGCACTGGGGTGTAGTTTCAGTTTTTAATTCAATAAAATGCATGGCTGAGGGACAGTAAAAGATACGCATAGTTGACAGATAGAAACAAGGGTAAGTGATGAAAGGTAAGAGCAGTTATATAATCTCAAGGCACCGATCTACAGTTCTTATCACCTCACAGGGACAAGCCAATGTTGTAACCTAGGTCTACATCCCCTGCCTCTCCTCTCTTTCTCCCTATGACTTCATCTTTTTCCTTTTTCTGGTGATTAAGTCAGTTTCCCACTACTAAGTGTCTTGGCCCTTATTCATTTTTTGAGTCTTCAAGCATTTTTGTTTCTGTTTTTCTGGAAGGATAAAATACATTTCATATTTATTTCAGAATTCTTGTCATCACATGCACCATTGATTGAGCTCACCACAGGTCTACCAATCCTTTTTCTATGCACAGTAAATGTTCGTGCACACGATGCAAAAATCCAAAGCGGTAAATTTTGGGCTCAGACTGTGTGAACAAACAGGTTAATTTTTTACAATGGATATCCATCAGGTCAAATAGATCAACAACTCTCATACATTTGAGTTCTAGAATCACACAGGTTTTAATATCAAGTTCGAAGTACTAAGTTGTCAAAGACTCGAACCCTTCGAAAATCCGAAGAGTTGAAGTACCGAGAAATTGACACGTCGCTTCAGCGATTTTCGAGCATAACATTCATAAACTCCCGAAGCCTAGACTTCCGAAGAGAATCTAGACCATTCATTCATCATGACATGTAGTAGCAGATCTTTCACTTCGGATATTTTACTCCAGGAGGTTTTTTATGCTTCACATTTGAAACTCCCAAAGCCTAAACTTCCGAAGAGAATCTGGACCATTCATTCATCATGACATGTGGTGAAAGATCATTCACTTCAGAGATTTTTCTCTGGAAGATTTTTCATGTTTCACATTCAAAACATCTAAAGCCTGAAAGTCTGAAGTGAATCTAGACCATTGATCCCAGGTCAATGAGAACCGTCGATCCTTCCAGCAGGTAAATATCACCTGAAGCACAGATCGTCATCAGATTGACGATCACGCTTACTTGCAGGGACGTAAACTGCTTGAGTGTTAATGTTCCTAAGTGGTCCCACAATTGGAACCATGGTATTTTTGGAAGGGTACGTTGCATGTTGCGGTGGATTGTGGTCCCGAAGGCAGTCTGGATCCAAACCACCCTCAACATCTCCCACAATCACATGCTCGAATGACATCGGATCATTGCATCACCTCCACGTCACTTCCACTCATCCCACTCACTACTCTCGCTTGTCTCACCACCCGACACTTGTCCTCCATTAACCCCCACGTTGATCTCCATCGGTGGTGGCCCACCTCTCCATATCAATGGTCCTTGTCGCATCTTGGACCCCCCGACCATTTTACCTTTAACAGTGGGGGGGGAGTCCGAGAAAGTAATTTTCCCATCATTGGCCCTACCTAACATGGTGGCTCCTCAAGAACTCTGACCCCCCCCCCTCTCTAATCCGCTTACCGCCTACCCCCCCCTTTCGAGTTCCTCTTGGGTTGTTTTTCAATACTGCCCCCTCTCGTCTTTTGCCACCTGTTCTCCACTCACTTCCCAACCTATCTATTCCTCCTCTCCCTACATGCCACATGTATCCTTCACTACACATCACCAACTCCATACTCTCGATACCTCCATCATATTCACACCTCCTCTCACTTTGGCATCTGTCTTCACACGTCATCTTCCCTCGCGTCCATTCATCTCGTCTCTCGATTGGATGCTCGCCTCCACGTCTCCCCTCGTGCCCGATGGGCCGACAACCATTCTAGTGAAGCTATTTCACGGGTATATATGGTATCTGACGAGGTCAATACAGAGTGCGCTTGGCTTCCAAAATCTCAGGCATAGACAGAGAGTTAAGTCTCAGTCACAGGTCTACGCAGATTAGTCTCAGAAACACTTCAACAAACTCTGCTCATGCAACCGGTTATCTCCGATGGCCTCCAATATCTCTCAGACATGTCATCATTCAAAACAAATCTTTTCTTTGTCACTTCGAGGCCTATTTTCAGCCACTCAGTTCCTCCAGCACATGCATCAGTTATGTCGCAGAGACAGTAGTAGTTTTATTTGATTAAGTCCATCATTTTCCTAGATTAGATGCAAGAGTGGTCTTTTGTGTGTGATAAGAACCACTCGTGTTGATTAAGTCCAGTGTCTTAGTAAAGTTAATTATTTGATTTATGAACAGTTTCCTAAATTTAGGACTCAGTCCCTTAAGGACGAGAGCCTTTGCAACTATTTTAAATAGTTAGTTTATGGATATTGTAAATGTCAAATTTTTTGAGGAAATAATAGAAATACAACAGATTGGTTGGACCCATTTTATGCATGGATTAAAAATCTCTACCTAGTGAACATACTCTTGATGACAGTGTTTCGTTCAACTCTTCATGTGTCTTCATTCTTATCTTGAATACGGTTTTTTATTTGTGCAACATACATTTTATTTCCTTTCATCTATTGTACGACTTATTTTTACTGATATGCAACCTGTCAAACATTTAATGCTTTGGTGATTTTTTTTTTCTGCAATCTGTGGGAGTTATTGTGTTTTAATACATGTTTGATGTCTTGAAATTATATTTTAAGTATTGAACTTCTTGCAGCAGATTATTCATTGAGTAGCTTGTGGTTTCCCTTTGTTTTCTATTATTTCATTGGTCTGTCATTAGTGTGCCATCGGCCAAGGAGGGCCTTCATCCATATCGTTCTACCAACCCAACCTTACCTGTGTCTTGATATAATATCCCTCTAACCAACCAACAAAAGAGTTAAAAGAATCAATCATTCTAAACTAATAGGTGGCCTAGCTTTTCCCTTTAGCAGTCAGGTGCAGACCTTCGGACCAACACTCCCCAGGTGAGAGTATTTCCCAAGCTCCCGATGGTATATATTTTTTCAATACTGGGTTCTTGAAATTCCTCCCTATGTTTCGAAAGTTTGGCTTATGTTTGTTTCTCATCAGGAAGTTGAGTATCGAACGAAATTGCGGTATCGAGGGTAGTCTCGGTACTTACTTTGTTATCAATCGTTGAGACGTTGATTTCCAGCTGTGGAGCTTCTTCCTTTTGTTCTCCTGACCTTGGCTCGTCCTTCAGACTATATGCTTGGGTCTCTTGTGCATTGGGAAGCTTAGTGTCTAAGACACTTTCGACCTCTTGTTCACTCCGTGGAAGGATAATTTGAGCGTCAGGAGCTGGGGAAGATGCATTCTCTGGCTCTTTTTCCTCTATGATCTATACAGAGGTCACCAGGGATACCTCCAGGCTCTCTTCATCATCATAGATGTTTATCAATTCGCTGAGGGGGTTTGGTGCACTTTCTCTCCCTGATGTTCTGACTGTCTTCGACTGAGTTGAAACGCCCCCCGATGATCCAACCCGTGGCGTTGTGATTTTAGATTTTTCTAACCCATCGATTTCATC
The DNA here is from genome assembly GCA_032191745.1 of Picea mariana. Classification (NCBI taxonomy): domain Eukaryota; kingdom Viridiplantae; phylum Streptophyta; class Pinopsida; order Pinales; family Pinaceae; genus Picea; species Picea mariana. The sequence goes on from JASDQU010108296.1 coordinate 80,929, forward strand.
AATGTCTATTAGTTCAGGGACACTTCGGCCTGTCTGGATTTCATCTGGGTTGTCAGTAAGGGACCTCATCATTCCTGTGAGTTCTGGGTCATCTTACAGCTAATCAATTATTCGTTGTGCCTATTATATCATGAGAAACCCCCTTTCCTGTGCATCCTGCGTCATAGGGAAACCTCTATCCTACACCAGAGCTACCAGGGGAACCTCTGTTTCTTTTGTCACTATCATTTCTTTCCTGGCTCTGAGGGCCCCTTGAGCTGATTTCTCTATGGTTATCACATGTTCATACAAGCTCATGGCTCTGAACCTGGTCATTTTTGGGTCAACCATCCTTGCCACCACCTCATCCCAATCTTGGGCATTTTCCATGAAGACTTCATCTTCAAATTTTTCGTGGGTGTATGGCCAGCAGGACAACATTTGCGAAGAATGTTTCAAGACCAGACCCTTTGGACCATGCTTGCGGAATCAGCATGTCTAGAATCTGAACTCTAATTGGCTCGGCCCTTCTTGTTTTCCTTGAGCGATGTCTTTCACCATGTAGAGGCCTACATGAAAACCATAAGGTATGAATTCCCTCTTCTTGTCCTTGACCATAGTGGCTTTATAGCCTTGCAGGATGGTCTGGTAGCATATCTCCCCTACTACAAGCCAGTCAAGGACATCCGCTGGTAGGAGGTGTGGTGCTCTGGTATCCCCGAACACCTTGATGTAGGTATTGTGATCGTCCAAATACCAGTGGCCTACTGTTGATATCATATTTTTGGCCACAGTCAATAGTCTCAAGCATTCTTTTTTAAAAAGAATGAAATAAATACATGCGATGAATTTATCGCAGATGAGGGAGTAAGATTTCTTGTACCTATTCTCCCATAGGATGTTGAAATATACGTGGACCGGGAGCTCTGCGATGTGCTAGCTCAGGTTCATGCCGGAGAAAATGTTTCATGCGCACATGACATCAAGTAAATATGAAGCCATGTAGAAGGTCGGTGTCTCTCCTTCCTTCGGTGTCTGAGCCTGTTGTATGTAGATGCTTAGTTTCTTAGAAATTATGGCTCCCCAGTTGAAGCCRCTCCCTGAAATTGCCACTGTGTAAGMTAAGGGAATTGATGCCTCTGAGAATCTGGAGCAATCCTTCTCCCTATATAATCAACATATGAGAGCCATCAAGTAGATGTATGGCTCCCTTAAGTTGGTCATTTGGTACCAGTCGGTGCTTGGGGTAGTGTATTTCTTGTCTTCCCTCCACCATGAGGCCATCACCCGGCTAGTGTCATGGTGCTTCCAGAAATTCACGATGAAATCTATATTCAGTCGTTCCTCGGGGTCTCAGAGTTTGTAATATTTTTGGACCTCCACCAGAAGGAATACCCCGACACACCCACCATTTTCGTCATTGATTAAACACTTATGTGTGTTTGTGTGATCGATGAGCCACTTCATAAGTTCTATACAGGGAAAGACGGGGTTTTTCTTTCTACCATGTGTAGGTATGACCGTTAAATATTCAGAAACACCTCGTCATAAAGCGCCCTCACATATGGGTTGTTGTGTGGGATATATTCTTGGTATTCTTCCCATATGATATTTTTAAAGAGCTCTCCCCAATGTGGGAGTGTTGCTTTGGAACCTGTGCTTGCCTATGTATTTCCAAAGGCCAGAGGCTGATTAAAAACCTTCTTCGTCATTTTTTTGATGACATGATCCAGTCTTGGAGTGTATTCTAATTGCTTCACAACCCCCGGAGAGGAGCCTTCACCCAACTCTAGTTCTTCCAGCTTTGGTTCCCTCAACGATCGTCTAGTGGTTGGATTTCTTGGAGGCATTGTTCCTGCAATCAAACTAAACCTTCAGAGACTATGTGAAGAACAAAACCAGATAAAAATTATATGAAGTGTAAACATGTAAAATCCACAGACTTGGATACATACCTGTAAAKCTTGCTAAACCTATTTATTTGATACTCACGGGATCTCTGCAGCTTTCGAATTGCTCGTCTCGCTTCTCYAGATGCTCTGAATTTCCTTTCACGCAGAATGATTCTTCTTACAACCACTCAAGATAATTTAAACCAGTGAAGAACTTACCATGTCTCATCGGCCATTCAATTTGGGTGATGAGTGCAATTTAAACAAATCTGTCGCCGAATCTCTGCAACTTAAATTCATCGTGGGTTGACGRCAGAGGCACGGGGGTGAAGTGCTCTATCAATGATTTTAAACGGTTGTTTTGATTTGCACACAAGGTAGAAACTAATGMAGGATTTGGTATTAATTAGACCCTTCAATGCTCAAAATCTAATCGTATCCAACACTAAAACATCCCATCGTGTCGCTTTCTTAGTGGGTGGATTGGGAATCAGGGATGTGCTTTGAACATTTTCATTGATGTCTCTCGCAAAATCTCRGACGTCAATCAATCTCATCATACAAGGATGYTGTGGCAAAGCTAACTCAGAGGTGTGACTTGRACCTAGGGAACCAAGAAKGACTCGAGGTAAAACTAGACCGTACAGTTMTCCAATCTGGAAAAGACATGTGGCGTTGAAGACTGGTGACCTAATTCACATGTATTAATCAGAGTCGGGAGTTTCCTTAAGTTATGTGTTATAAAACAAACCTTGGCTTGTCATGCCGAAAAGTATCCAAGATCGGCAATCTGCAATAAACCTATCACGTGTTTCTTCTTCGGATTAACTTCTTCGCAAAAGTCTCGATGTCGAAAACACATCAAGGATCGGAGATCGGGAGTATCTTTTAGCGTGGTCAGAATGTCTGTGGTAATATTTTTAGGCTTTCCCCGGTTCCGATAAGCGCATCGGGCATCAGCTATCAAAGATCTCTTTTCTTTCTTAGTTAACGACTATTCCCCTCGTCTTTTATCGATGTCGAAGGTGATCGTCTATCGATGATATCTTTATGCAATACTTGTCGTAAAACAAAAATTCCTCTTGCCGATACAGATGAAGATCAGCGCTCGACGACTGAGGTTTTCTGAGTGGTTCTTTTCCGTCTTTGAATTCATCCTGATGCCAAAGAGTCGGGTGAAGTGTCTTGGCTTTTTTATTCTTTATTCAGGTGTTAAGGATTTTTAATTCATGGGGCTTCATAAGGTCAAATAGACTTGAAAATCTAATGAGAGTCAATATAATAAGCAAAGCCAAACATTTCTCAAAATGAAGTCGAATAAGAAAATGCAAAGATCAAGTGGTACCCAAAAAGTGAACAGATGGCATAGGCTTTTTAGGGTGTGTTGAGTGCTAAACACTTCCTCAAGCCTTTTCTCAGGTATTCTACATGTCCTCTTATCAACCCACATATGTACACTACATGTCTTCTTATTATCTCGCATATGCATGCTACATGTCCTCTTATCATCCCGCGTACACCCTCAGAAAACTAGGGTTTCTGCAACTCCAAAACTTTCGGGCCTTTCTGACTTTGCCACCTCAGACTTTCTCCACACTAAACTCTAAACATACTCCTAGCACAAGTGTAGACCCACTTATTCTAGCTCCATCACACTTGATTGGATGATAAAATAAAAGTATTCCATGTGTATTTATACTTTTCATGACATTTCCTTTTGACATTAGGGTCGACCTAACACTTTCTAATTTTGTAATTCTTTTCTTTAATTATCTTCAGGGTCGACCTAAACTTCCTTATTCAATTCACTTTTTCATCTTAAAAAAACCATTTATCCTCAACCATGAGGATATACGTGACATTCCACATACCACCAGAAAACTACATGACGTATACTATCCATCCATGAGTGTTGTATCTGCATGTATATTGTCCTTCATGTCCAAATACCTTCATCAAATGTGGGGTCCAAAACCAATGACTAGGGTTGACATCAAATGACAACAACCAATCTTCTAACAATCTCTCCCTTTGGCATTGATGGCAACACTCATGCTCCCTCCGTCACCATGCTCCTAGTTTCTCTCCTCCTTTGACATCAATGGAAAAGGGTGGGGTTTCTCCCCCTGAGTTCAATGGAAAAAGGTAAATCTCTTCTTTGGGGTTGCTCCCCCTAAACATATGGCACTTAATAGTATTTAATTTTTCTTTCTGGTCTTCTGGTCTTTTCCTTCTTTCGATCTCTTTCGTGTGTCTTCAATATTATGTCTCTTCTCCTTGTCTAGGATGTATATGTTACTTGGTCTTCTTGTAGTGTTTGCAACCAATCTTCCTGAATCTTCTTCTCTGATTTTTTATCTTCGGGAGTCAAACATGAGAGTGTATACTTGATCACACATTTTACTAACACTGAGGAGATTATGCTTCATGTCTTCAACCAATAGGACATTTTCCGCTTTTACATTTTCACTTCCAATCTTTACTAAACCTTTTCCAAGTATTTGGATGATGATTTATCTCCAAATGCAACATTGCCACCCTTTTTCTTCAAGATGAAAAAAAAAAATTGATGCCCAGTCATGTGTGATGAGCACCCACCGTCTATGTACCATTCATATTCTTCTTTACATTCTTCAATGATCAATGTTATTCGACAATCTTCATTTTTTGGAATATCTTTCCTTCTCCATACTATAGTTGGTATGGGTACATTTGGCATAACATCATCTTACTTCATATCTTTGCAATCTCATTTTTTGTGACCAAGATTATTGCACTTGTAGCATACAATGTTTTGATCTATTAATGGGTCAAATGGATTATAATTTATGTTGACAAATCCATGAACATTTTCATATCTTCTATTTACACCATTCATGTTTTTTGCATAGTTATTCCTTTCATTGATTTTGCAATTAATTGCCTTGTGTCCAAACAATTTTCAAGTATAACAATGACCAAGAAAGAAATTTTGATACTTGGGAGTTAGTGATCTTCTTTGTGATGTAGTCCATCTGAGTTCATGCCTTGATTGATCACGATCCACTCTTTTATAGTTTCATTCATATTGATTGAAGCTTATTTGATTCTTGAAGGTGGGAGGTCTTCTTGGATATTCATCTCTTCTGTAATCATTCCTCCTTTCCAACAGCTTGATCCATTTCTCATCAATTGTCTCTCTAGAGCTTTCTTTTTCTTCAACCTTCTTGATGGCATTTGTATTTCCTTTGTATAAAGTTTCACCCTTGCATCCAAGACATGTTATGTATTTTGGCACTTGAGAGTTATTTAAGTTCTTTCGTAATGAGACAAATTCTTGTTCAAGTTTTTCACAATCTTATTCTTTCTTCATCATGTGGAAATTCATTACTTTTTCCATTCTTCTTGCTTATTCAAGTTGAATTTTCAAGGAGATGATTTATTCTCTTACTTTCTCATAGTCTTCTAATTGTTTCTTCAGATTGTTGAGTTCTTATTTAAATCTTATTTATTATTGATATATTTATTCTTCAATATTCTCATTCGTCTTTTCAAGAAGTATATTATATTCTGCTACACTTAAATTGACCTCTTCAATTTATTTTCTATGTCTTTCTAGAGCACACAATGATTTTGCTTCATGATTTTCTTCTTTTTCTATTTCAGGATTGTAACTTACTCCAAATTTTTATGCTTATAGCTTTGCATAAAGATCTTGTAGCTTGTCCCAAAGCTCTTTGGTTGATGCACATGATCCCACCTTAGCTTTTATTGAATCGGCTAGTCCATCTAGGATGGCATCCATTGTCATTTTCTTGTTCCTTCTTGCTTCCTTCTGGGCTGTAGTCTTTGGTTTCTTCAAAGTTGTGTATCCTAAAACAATTGAGAGCCAAACATCCACCCAAAGAGCTTTCAAGTAATTTTCCATTCTATTACTCCAGTATTCAAAATTGCTTCCAACAAATGGTGGAATCCCATTTGGAATTTTTCCTTCCATCATTGTTCAGGATCTTCCTTCAAGTCGTTAAACTATACTGAAGGTAACTTTCTCTGAAACCAATTGTTGATACTAAGAGAGGAGTGAATCAGTAGAAAGTATAATTTAAAACACCTTTTMAACTTATACTTCAACTAGATTATATATTCAATTTATATCCAATGAGAAATGAAGAATATCCAATGAACAATAAAGAATAGTAGAAGAGATACACCAYGCACCATATATGAGAATTAATCATAAGTTATTTTTAAAGGGAAGTAATGACTTCCAAGGGAAGATAACTCTTCCAAGTTAAAAGGAGGTTCAAACCTCCAATCAAGGGAAGCAACAACTTCCAAAGGAGGGTCAACCTCCAATTTGCAACTTTYAAGTTCAAGGGAGGTTTAAACCTCCAAACAATTCCTTCAAAGAAAGCTACAACTTCCAATTTCAAGGGAGGGTTAAACCCTCTATCCTTTCCCCTTCCTTCCACCCAAGAATATATAAGAGATAATAAACCTTTACATCAAGATATCACCATCAAAAAAATATAACCATTACACAGGAACTTGAACCAGAGATCACCTAGATGTGCCTTCCTTAGAACTTCCTCAAGTCTTTTCTCAGGTACGCTACATGTCCTCTTATCAGCCTTCATATGTATGCTACATGTCTTCTTATCATCCCACGTATGTATTCTATATGTCCTCTTATCAACCTGCATACACCCTCAGAAAACTAGGGTTTCTGCAATTCTGAAACTTTTGAGCCTTTCAGACTTCGCCACCTCAAACTTGCTCCACGTTGAACTCCGCACATACTCCTAGCACAAGTGCAGACCCACTTATGCTATCTCCATCACACTTTCTTGGATGATAAAATGAAATTATTCCATGTGTATTTATACTCTTTATGACACTGCCTTTTGAAAGTAGGGTCAACCTAGCACTTTCTCATTTTGTAATTATTTTCTTTAATTATGTTCAGGGCCGACCTGTACATCCTTCTTCAATTCACTTTTTCATCTTCAAAAAATCATGTATCCTGAACCATGAGGATCCACGTTATGTGCCACCTACCATCGAAAATGGAATGATGTATACTATCCATCCATAGGTGTTGCATCTGCATGTATATTGTCCTTCATGTCCAAATACCTTCATCAACTGTGCGGTCCAAAACCAATGACTAGGGTTGACATCAATGACACCAACCATTCTTCCAACACTTTGTTGGATTTAACTGCAGTGTTGATCAATCCAAGTTGTGCAATCTTATCTTTCTCTCAAATCAAAGCATCACAAAAGGACTCAAGAGTGGTATTTTTATATGCACTCCCTAGAGCTTCTCTAGTGGCATAAAAAGTAGATACAAAAACATAATATGCACTATCGAGCTTAGCAAGAATATCATATAAGTATTGATATTCCTTCAGATCTACTTGGAATATATACACAAAATTCTAAGTGTTTGAACTTAGATAAGTAGTCTTCAATGCAAGGAAAATCATTTGGACTTAAATTCATTAACTAGTTTTCCAACTAGTGGGCTCGAATAATAGTGTGTTTACCAAACACAGCTTCAAGTTTTTCCTAAGATTTATTTGGGCTCTCAATTCTTTGAAGGTGAAACCTTAAATCAAGAGAGATGGAAATTATGATTATTCCACGTGCTTCATCATTCATACTAACCCATTTGGCATACTTGTCATCATCAGTGGGTTCTTTTTTCTTTTTCCAAGGTAATCTGATATTGTCTTTTACTTCTTAATACATCATCCATATGGTATTTCCATCAGAAGTAGTTTGCATTGGTAATAAAAAGATCATTGGGAGAAGCCATATTAAATATGAATACAATATGGATTTAAAAATGAAACTGATGGTCTGGATAGAATTTTCTCGAAAAAAAATAGGTTGTTTAAAAAAAATGGCACTGAAAACGGGCTTCAAATGTGAAAGTTATGCCCTTTTGAAAAAAAGGCATAAACGGTAACCAAAGAGACAAATGGCAAGTAGAAGTTGGTTTGCGTGGTTATACCCCACCTTATAATAACCTCACTTTGACAAATAAGTTTCTTATGAAATGACCCTATTTTATAGAGTATGCGGGAATCACTTTTATAGTAAAGTTATTGTGTAAATGAAAGTTGCATGCAAAAATAACTTAAAATAAAATATTAAAGTTATTTAATAATGATTCACTTTTATAATTAAGTGAAATGCACTTTACAATGAATACATAATTTTTTTCAAAGAAGAGATTTGAACTCAAGATCTCTTACTTAATAAATCAACTTTTAACCAGGTGAACTAGTGCAAAACACATTATAGTCTTAAGGAGGATTGGAGTTGTTGTTGTTGTGGAAGTCGGCCTTGGAGTGTGTACTCAATAAAAAATTATTTTCATGCATTCACACACAAAAACAATTCTCTTCTTGACAAAAACAAGGGTTAGATCTCGATTAGCTTACCCAAAAAATGCAAATTTCCCATGTGTTTCTGATTTACCGAGATCGCATAGAGCGCACGACAAAGAGCATACACAGACAGGAAAACCCTTTCCGCTTCATTTCTAATTTGTTGAAATCACACAGAGCATAGAGAAAAGAGAATTCACGGAGCGAAAAGAATAGCAACCTGGAAATGAAAAACAGAAAACCAAAATATTATCTCTGTAAAAAAATTAAAAGGGTGTATTTCGGCTTTATACCTCCGAATCTAACTAAAATGGTTGTATCTTGGGTAAATAGAAACCTTTTAGAGTGAAACAAAAAGTGTTCCTAACTGAAAAGAGCACTCCGGATGCAATGGAATATTCCTCTCGACCCATAAATGTATGGAAATGGTAGAAACCAAATATGCAACAATACAACTTCAAAATCTCAATCTACAACAGGAGTGGGTCTTCAAATGTGTTCTAATACCATCCTCGATAACATAGGTATTTCAATAGAGGAAAAACACCTTCAATAACTGTTTAAACACACACTGACACTGAGAAGGGGGGGGGTGAATCAATGGTTAGAAATTTTGGCTACTTTTCACACTTTTATAGATTAACTAAATTAACTGAATAAGAAATATGCAGTTCAATCAATTATTCATAAACATGTATAACATAAATTGTATGAAGTAGATAAAATATCATTCTTTTATTTATTCAACTTGAATGAATACAAATAAAATCAATCCTTTAATATATTTAGCTTCAACTGAATATGAGAGATCCAACTCTTTGATACAAGACTCAGCTTGTAGTTCTCAGATCCAACTGAGAAATGAGGAATTCAACCCTCATAACAAGACCCAGCTTGTCGATCTCAGATCCAGCTGAGATGTGAGGAATTCAATCCTCATGACAAGACTCAGCTTGTAAACAAGCACCAACCCAATAGAATGAAATTTCATTCAATCCATTATATATATATATATATATATATATATATATATATATATCCACCAAGACACACTCTTCCCTTTGTATTCATTTACTTATATAGTCCTCCAAATGGTTCCACTTTGAAACAATGTGTCCTTTTGGAATGAAACATTGCACCCGTTCATTTAATTAACACAAATGGTAACTTTTATTAATTGATTTTCGTAGACCAATTTAGACAGTGATTTTGCTATGAATATTCTAGAGTGATGGAAATGAATTTTAAAATTCTACGACATGAGTTTTTTGCAGAACGTGCCCAATTAGCAAACACACAATAAATTTCCCTAGAAAGTGTGTGAGGTGGCCAGTATAGGCGGTTATTTGAAGACAACTTGTCTATATTTTCCTTTCGTCGTCGGATGCCAGATCGACTTCAGTACATATTACTTTTTCCTGAATGTATAAATCGACCTCCACATATCTCCTTTGTTGGTGATTATTTAAACTCAACTTGTAAACATTTTACTTGATGGTTATATTAAAATCAGTTCCCTCTCATCTGCTAGTCACTAAAGATTTGACTTGGTCTCACTCTTTTTCGTATTTGCTTTCTCATTCGACCAACAAACATATTTTTGGTCGACTCAACTAGGAGAAATTTTGACTTGAGTATTTCAATTCTAGTCGACCCATCTTGCTTCAGCCTTGACCCGACTTGTATTTAAGTTTGTTTCGACTTCGACCTTTAGGTTACTTCTTTCTTGGACTGACTCGACTTGAAAGAAAACCAACTTGAGAAATTTGACTTTGTTCGTCTCGACTTGCTTTGTCCAACTTATATTTCCCAACTCAATTTTCCTTCGACTTTGACCTTCAGTTGGTCGACTTGTCTTTGACTCATCTTGAAATTGATCAACTTGTCTTCTCCAACTTTCGTCAATCTGCAGGGTTGCAGTCGTTCGACTCGTTTTGCAGTCGATCAACTTCCAGATAGTCGAACTTATTGTTGTTTGAATCAACTCGACTTGTGACTCAATGGTGTCAATGTTTCCTCACCAAACATCCACCATTGACATTTTTTCTCGTATCTAGATTCTTCTTCAATTGAGATTCTCTGAATCACTTTTAATGAACCATGTCTTATTAACTTCTTTATTTGTGATTTGCATGGATCCATATTGGATTATCCATTTACCCTTTTTATCTGGACAATTTCTTCATAGTTTCTTCTTTTGTGCATGGATGTTAATGATACAATCTCAACCTTATACAATATAGGATGAGTGTATCAACTTCATACAATATATTAGTCAATATTATCTTTCTACTAATATTCAAGTCACCTTCATAACATTATGTCCAATATTAACAATACTTGACATTCAAGTCACCTTCATAACATTATGTCCAACCTTCTTAACATTATGCCCAATATTTACAATGTTTGACATTCAAGTCACCTTCATAACAATATGTCTAATATTGACAATGCTTCTCAAACCTATCAATCAATGATACTTCATCTATTTATCAAGGTTGGCATCAATGACAACCAAATTGCCAACAATAACCACTCATAGAACTAAATCAAATATCAACACACTGATGTTTTTATGTGGTAAAACCCCTATGGGGAAACATTCACAACCCCAACCAACATGGCCACTTGGAGCAATCCATGCAAAAGAAAATATTACAGAGAGATTTACAAGAGAGTTTCTCACAATCGATCATTGGAAAAGACCATCCATGTTGTTTAAATGGAGATCATGTACCAATCGAGGGTTAAACCATGGATCAATGTAGCCATTAAGATTGACTAGGAGAATATAACTCATTGGATCACTCTATGTCGGGAACATATCATGATCGTCAAATTACCTAACTACAAATGCATACGAAAGAAACACATTTTTACCTAACAACATATTAAACCAAATTGATCTTAACTAACTCTTAAATCTCTAAATATCCTAATCGTTAGAACCGTCAGCTCAAAATTAAAAAAGTCTATAAGAAAGAACAAAACAAACTATGTTAAAAATAAAAAGGGAAAGGCAAGTGTTTAAAAAAGAATACTACCTTACAAATATTTTTAGAAAAGCAAATGTCATTCAAAACATACTATGGTTGAAAAGTGTGAATTATAAAACTACAACTAAAACTGGAAACTTGCTTTTAAGATGGAAATATATCCCCTTTGGGACCACCACCAACCCACTAGAGGAACATTGGAGAGCTATAGAGAAAATTATGATAAAGAATTTGCACGCATCAATCAATTAAGTGGTATAAACACTCGACAAACCACGAGTGCMAAAACAATTAAGTSGCAAACCACTCAACATATAGAGTTATGATGGTGGAAGAACGAAGTAAAGAAGTACACTAGCACATCTAGTCGAATAGTTCGTTAAAGAGAATTTCTTAATAACTTTTTAATAATTTTTTACATGATTTATTTTATTTTTTATTATTTTTATTTTAAAATTATAATGGAAAASAAAATAATAATAGTTAATGGTGATTCGCTTGTGAAACTTGAAAGTTGGTTGGACAAATGAATATTGTTCCCCAAAATTCAATTATCTTCMATGCTTATATTTGTGATTTTAAGCCTAATATATACTTGTATGAATGCTATTAATTATGAGTAATTGAATGTGATTTTAAGCTTGATATATTTGTATGAATGCTATTAATTATGAGTACTCAGTGTAGAAGAAAAAAAAAATCTATTATACTTTTTATATTTTTCCATAAAAAAAATTAAAGAAGCGGTCATTATTTTTTACTTTTTAATCATCTTATGTTTATATTTGTGATTGTATTCATGATTATTTTGCATGAATGCTAATAATTATGAGTAATTGAATGTGAAAAAAACACAAACCTATTGTAAAATAATAACAATTTTACTTTTCCCTTAAAAATAGTTAAAAAAGGAATGGTTTTCTAATCGCACAACACTTCAAAAATTGTTAATGGTCTATATTAATATTTTTTTTAATAAGAAAATAGAATTTATATTAAAATAGTGGTGGTGTGACCACTGTGAGAACGTCTACATAGTTCAGGCATGCATCTAGTGCATGAAGTTCAAGATTACAAATATAGGTGCTATAGAGAGGCTTTCTACAAAGAGTTTTACACTGAATCTACTGGCGAGATCTAATCTTATCTTCTTAAATTATCTTGTTGGGGAAGTGCTCGTCTTTTTAGTTGGCTTACGAGCCTGACTTCGTGTGACCATTGGTTGAGAGGGTGCATGTGTTTTCTTCTTCTTTCCAACTTCTATCCACCCAATTTCCATTGAGGTGCCTATAATTTCTGGATTGACTTGAAGTGAATCTTCCTGCTTTTCCTAAACCGCACTCTCAGCTACCTTAGCTTGAACCACTAATGCTTCAACTTTGATAACCTCATCTGCCCAACTTGCTAAAGGGATGGAGTCGGGGAGATCCTGCATAACTTTGCCCGAATCTAGAGAATCCAAAGCCTCTTTTTTTGCGAGTTTCAGAGGTGTTTCTAGCTTCCTTTCGGAATGTTTGGTGATCTCTAAAGTGCCATTGAGCTCCTCTATTTCAGAATTTAAGCCATCCAAAGCAGGGATTGGATTTGGAGAGTCCCCAATGGAGGGAGCGGAGCTAGCTTCAGCCTCCTTGATCCCATCCATGGGAGAGTCATCAGATGGAGAATCATCCTTGGATATTAGTTGATGATCAATTTGGGATTCAACCCACCAAGATGGTTTTCTTTGTTTTCAAGCTTTCAAAGGGCCCCTAGGGCATTGGGCTGCCAAATGTCTCATGGAAAAACATGCTCGACATCATAAAGACATTTTTTCATAATCCATCTTTTGCGTCCACGAGTAATTATCTCCCGTCAGATTGATTTTGGTCGGAAACCCTTTGCTGAAATCCATTCCTACACAGATGTTGACATACATGCAAATGTTGTAATTTTCTGTTTCGGGGCATCTGTAATGGAACCTACCTAAAGCATTCCCGATGGAGCAGAGAGAAGAAAGGCCCCCAAAGATGCAGGGGCAAGTTTGGGAGCCAAACCCAAACAGGGGTTGAAGACAACGAGTCTTTTGAAGGATCAAAAGAAGGAGTCTAGGGTTTTGCATAAACCAGACCTACCCCAAAACCAGGGGCTAGAGATGAAGATCAAATCTCTATCTTCTTTAAGATCAAACTCAATAATGAAAAAACCTCGAGCACAGGCGTGGATGAAGACATCACCTTTCAGATCTAGCACCCAGGATCTTGAAATCCAATTGTGAAGATCAACAAGCCGAAGCCAGAGACCATTAAAATGACAAAAGGGTGTCGTGGGACTGAGTCGAGCTAATTTAGAGATAGTGTCCTTCTTCAAAGGGATGGTAGGTGCCGAAGCTTCATGCACCAATCTTGACAAGGGATTTAGATTTCTCTTGACAACGGCTCGGAACGAGCTTCCCTGGAAGACGTCCAAAGCAAGGGGGAGATTCCTTGGATGGACGCCCCGACGACCCACTAGAAGGAAGGGTGGAACCAAATCCTGGAAGAGAAAGGCCTCCGACGAATGACGGAGCCTCCATTACTGAGCCCACACATAGGGCAGCCACTGTCAAAGGGGCGGCCAGGGTTAAACCCTATCTGCGGGAACCAGAGCGCCGAAAGGGCTCTGCGCTCACCTACTCATTATGCATCCCATCTATCTTTTTTTAATCTCTCTCCATAAGTGCCCACCATAAAAGATAATTAATGGCCTATATTAACATTAAGATAACATAAATTCATTATTCCATATTAAAAGTGATATAACATTAAGATAACTTAATTTCATGATTCTATATTAAAAATGAACCTTTGATTGCTTCTATTAATGAAAATAATATAGGGTTGGGAAATAAGAAGAAATATAAGAAGAAAAAGAGGAAATGATTAAATGTGTAAAAACAAAATAAAGTATTAGGAGAGTGTTCAAAGTATAGTTATGAAATTTAAATTTAAATTTAAATTTAACAAGGAAATGAAAAATATTAATAGGGAAAAGATTATGAAATACATATCTTATTAATTGGATGTAATTTAAGTGGTTTAGAGGAAAACTCATTACCCTCTCCACCCAAGTCCAAATCTCACTTTGTAACATGTTTTATCTTAGTAAACTAATTGTTAATAAGCTATATATGATCTAATATAAGAAAAAAACATTATATATATATATATATATATTGGTATTCGATTCTACTAACAATGTGGAAGAATATGAAGCTTTGCTTCTTGGGATCGATTTGGCCAGGGATATGGGCATAAAG
>JASDQU010108297.1:23898-36763 GCA_032191745.1 Picea mariana
CATTTCCGCTCTTCACATTGAAAACCTAATTGTTTGTCTTTACGATCCGCTAGAGCTTTTTAACCGTGCCCGAAGCTTACACATCTCCTGATATACGAAATAAAAGATTTGAGAGTGAATGAGCTGTTTCGGGAGCTTTCTTTCGCAGTTACGCGCGTTGAAGTAATGTGATTGGATTGGAGCACGGATTGAGCACAAATTTTCTGCAGAAAAATTTCTTGAAATTATGGGGACATTCAAATTCCTGAATCATTTGGATATTCCTCCTCTTGGAGGGCAAAACGGGATGGATATTTCTACTATCAACATGCTCCAATGGCTAGCGTCTGGAGATACGTGACACGATTAATTTGGTAAGAAATCATTTTTTAATGACATTATATGCTTGGTTTTGGCGGTTGGTAATGACACACTTAATTTGGTAAGAAATCATTTCTTAATGATAGTATATGCATTTTTTTGGTAATTGGTAATAAGGAATTATTGGTATGCATCGGGATAGTGATTTCCTTAGGGTTTTTTGGGTTTGCTATTCAATGAACAAGTTAACCAGAGATCCCATTCCACCATGTTTGAACTCTCCACTGCTCAATCTTCGGATAACAAATGCAGATATACACAACTTTGATGAAAATGAAATGGGTGTGTTTGGTTGGTTGCTTGACAATTCCCTGCTCTTGAAACCATGGAAGTGCAGATATCACCACCGGAAGTTGGGAAGGAAGAGAAGTATACACAGTTTTTACAAAGAATGTTGGATTTCAATTTTAGATGATGTAATTTTCTCAACTAAAAAAATGTAACCTTTATAAAAAAATGGATTAAAATTAGAAAAAAATAAATTCAATTAAATTACTATAATTAATAAATCATGTTAAAAAATCACAGTAACTCTTATAAGTTAATCCAAAGGAATATTTGTAGGCACCATTTGAGATAGTTGACTGGCTTGAAAACTAAAAAGCCATATATTTATCCAAAACATCTCTTTTTCCAAATTAAAACGCAAATTAAATTTAAAAACATTTATTTTCTAAAAATAAAATACAATTTACATTTAAATTAAAAAATATAATTAAGAATTGCAAACTAAAACGATATATATTTGAGATCTTTGACTCGCTTGAAAACTAAAAAGCCATATATTTATCCAAAACATCTCTTTTTCAAAATTAAAATATAAATTAAATTTAAAAACATTTGCTTTCTAAAAATAAAATACAATTTAAATTCAAATTAAAAAATATAATTAAGAAATGCAATTAGCTGTTGACCTTTCAACAATATTACTCAATTCTCAATTTCCACATTTTAAGTTGATGCCAACCTAAATTAATTGAGAAGTTTTGAGCAACGAGAATTGTTTGACACTTATCGATGTAAAATTGCCCATATACACCGAGAATTGTTTGACACTTATCGATGTAAAATTGCCCATATACACCATGGCACATTTACAAATACTACGCAGGGGGTTCACACCAGTCAAGATGCTACCTGCAAATATAAAACAAGGTAGTGCTACCTGCAAACGTAAAGTTCCAATTGTTGAAATTTCATTTGTCTTAATGGTTGTATTTTATCTAGTTAATTATACTTTTAATTAGTATTTAGTTACATTCTTAAGGACTATTTAGTAAATTGCATTTTTTATAAGCATTTAGTTAACTGGCAAGTTTCTTATCAGGTTTATATGTTTGATATGAATGTATATTTTTAATTTCTTGAATATAAGATGAAAAAATTTGTAAAAATGAAAAAAAATAAAATAAAATTATATTTTGTTTTTAAATTTAATATTTATAAGAAAAATATATAACAAAAAATAATAATTTATTAATAAATTAATTTAACCGTTTGAATTATTTTTATCACTATTAATTGATTAAATTGATGTGTATTTTTTCATTATTATAATAAAAAGTTATGTTATATTTTGATTTATGCGGAGTTACACCATTCAGGAGATTTTGAATTGTAAGTATTTGAATTCATGCACATTAATTGAAATTCAAAATTCATTTTTGAATTATTTGGATTAATGCATATTAATTAGAATTTTGATTGATATGTAATGGTTTGAATTATTTTTATCATTATTAATTGATTAAATTGATGTGTATTTTTTCATTATTATAATAAAAAGTTATGTTATATTTTGATTTATGCGTTGTTACACCATTGAAAGGATTTTGAATTGTAAGTATTTGAATTCTTTGCATTAATTCAAATTTATTATTTGACTAAATTTTTTAATTATTTGGGTTAATGCATGTTAATTAGAATTTTGATTGATATATTAATGGTTTGGTTGAACACTAGCCATTGGAAGAGGAGCTTGTTGACTATTATGATGATCCAATTGGATGGTTGGAGATCTTTGAGTGCACCCTCCCTTCACACATCCAAGAGCCTCTATAAGGTCGGTGGACCTTAAAAAAAAAAGAATGCAATTGGGATATAAGGTTTGAAACTATAGGATTTGAAGTTATAGTGGGTCCAAACATAGTGTTAAATGAGAAAATGGATCTTGTTGATCTCCTTAATGTGGAAGGTACATAGGTATACACACATAGAGGCTTGACAAAGAAAAGGTTTGAAGGCTCGGGACTTGAAGGTTGATCCATTGAAGATGGTATTAAAAGTGGAAATGGAAGCTTCACTCCCTCACATGTCCATCTAACAGATTCATCTCAATTTTAGGGTTTGAGATTCAATGGATTGAGAATCCCTATTCCCACAAACCCTACACATTTTTCTTCAGAGTTGAAATTGGTGGATTACAATGATCTAGTGAAACATTGAGGATTCATTGGGTCCCTGCTAAATTTGGAGCGCTTGAATGGTGGATATTAGGGTTATTCTAGTGGGAACGTTTAATTTGAGGAGAAATGAGAGAAGATATTTGGGTTGCATATGTGTTGGAGTTATTTGGGAAAGTCTCAATTAAAATTTGTTCAATGGAAGATCTGAAAAGAGTCATTGAGCTAGTGGTTGCGCTCTGTCTGGTGTTCGATGCTTGGATATGGACTCCGATTTTTGATCCTATCAAGTGGATGGAGATTTAAGTTTCTCTTGAAGAAAGATGCATCAAATATCCTTCAGGGCTCTTGGTTCTAGGGTATATCCTTCCTCTCACTAAATCCCTAGAACCCATACTTTGATTCTATGTTTGAGGGTCTTACTACTATAATTTTAGTGTTGGTAAAACTACCAGCCTTGGTCATGGATTTGTGGAATGAAAGGTTGATTGGGGAAATTAGGAACCAAATTTGGCATGTGATTCTAGTATAAATTCCTCTTGATCCAATGTATATTGCATTGTGTTAAGGGTCTTGGTTGAACTCAACATTAGTGAGTGTTTGGTTGATTACTTGGAGATTGTTATAGGTAGATTTATTTGTAAATAAGATGATGATTATTGTAACATTCCTTTCATAAGTGTGATATGTCATCATTACGACAATATTAGATTGTTGCTACCATTTGTGAGGAAGACTTGAAGAAGCAAGGATTTCAAGGCATGGGTAGAATCTCTAGCTAAGCGTGAAGTCTTGAACTCAAACCAAGCAGTCATAGTAGGGCCAATTATAGGTAGATAATTTTGACAACCAGAGTCTATTGACATTATGGAGGCCATGCAGGGTTTAAAACAGGTGATTGGTGGAAACACACATAACAATCCAAAGTCAATCTTGAAGAAAGTCAATGCACCTAACCCAATGGGAATCTCCTGTGAGTAGTTAGAGAAGGCAGACATTGGAAGAGGTGAGCATATCATTGTCTCATCTAATAAAATTTATAATAGTCACTTAGCCAAAAATGAAAATGGTAAGGATTTTAGAGTGACCCTCGGGGAATTAACTAGTAATCACTTGAGTAGGAATGGTTTCAATAAAGGGAAAAAGTCTCGAATCCTTCCCAAATAAAATAATACTCGGGATGAAGGTATGAAATAATTTTTTTTGTATTCAAATGAATGTAGAATCTCAATTGGGAACTTTGGGGGTTCTAATTCCAATATTGGGTTTGGTTTGAATGAAAACATAATCGATATGGGAGCTTGGTGGATTCTTAGACTTAGGAAAGGAGACCCCATTGGTGGAGATCATGTGTTGGGAGTTCCGAGCCTTGATCCCATCACAAAATTTGTTCCTAGATCAGTTGGTGGAAAATCATATTTTTTTCATCCTCAAGAAAAGGATAGGATAAAGATCCAACAAGGTAGATAGAAGAGAATTGTAGAGGTCCTTAGAGTGAGAAAGCCCCCCCAAAATGGTAAATGGTAAATATTTTTTCACATAATATGCACGGATCCCCCAAATATTTCATATCTATGGAAGATCCTACCACTGTCACCTTAGTAAGAACTTCCCTCATTTTAGTGATGGAAGAGGTCCAAAACAAGGTAGGCTTCCTTGATGACCTCAAGGGATCAAAGTAGCAAGTGAAGTAGCTAATCCTACTAACCCCTCTCTTGATCATTGAAAGATAAGGCCCAAGTCAAGGTAATAGAAGAGGTATGAAGTCCTTTGAGTACCTTCTCGGAACAAAAACAGTTTATATCATAATGTAATGATTTCTAAGTTCAAACATGTAATTAACACCTCTTAAGGACACTAAACATGAAAAGTTGTTATGGCTGTTATGAATTTGCAACAATGAACAATAATATAACAACAATGAACAAATTATCACAACAACACCAATTATTGATAAAAAAATGAAACGATTGACGAGGAAAACATAGCCTAAATCCACTAGAGAAATACCAAATTGTTAAATGAAATTTATGAATATGATTGACCACCTTTACAAGAGTGTATTCAACAAATAAGATTATTATCTGATGGTTGTAGAAAAAAATTGTAACAAGTTTTTTATAAATTTTGCAAGTGTTGGTGTTAGTAAAGTTAGTAGAGAGCTTGAGAGAGTTGAAAGAGAATGTTTGTTGATTAGTTCACCAAGAGAGAGATTAAATATTATTTCCTTTAAGGGCTATGGAGTCTTTATAAGAACAAATTCAACAATACTTGAATATTAAACTAGTAGAAACTAAGAGGTAGGGTTTAAAATCTAGGGTGATAGCACATTAGAGACTTAAGGTTCAAACCTTGAAGAGAAGGATTGCTAGAGTGCAAGCATGTTTAGGCTCGAACAATATTTTCTCCCTTCTTAATGCTTAAACTAGGTAAACGATTAAATATATAGTGCTAAAATTCTAAAGTGTTAGAACTTTAGGACTTTAGGATACTAATCCTAGCAAGAATGCTTCACCAATTTTGAACAAGAATAACCTTGTGAGAGGAGGAATCACTTATGCTCCTCTATTAGGTTTTTACCAATAAATATGTCTTGCATAAAGTAGTAAGATTCACCATGAAACATAAAAACATAAAGACAAATTGCAGAAAATTCACTTACTTTAGCCAAGATACCATGAGATAAAACACTAATTGCATAAATCCATCTTTAGAAATGAGAAAAAAATCCACAAATTGATCCTCCAATCATAGCGTATAAGTAGAAGATCTACATAGCCCAAATAGGGTGAAAATTTCAGACTTGTTCTCTCACAAAGGTGAGAAATGATGATCAAAAATGAAATGAGGGTTTTTTCCTTTTTATATGAGGCAACCCTAAACAATTTGTCCACATAACTTGTCAATTAAAAAATAGAAAGAGGGCCAGCCCCTTAATTTGCCTCTGCAATATGCCAAAAATGAAAAATACATGAAATCAAACCATAAAAGGTTGGCATCATATGCTAGAAGGGTGACTTCATTCTCAAGTGTGAGATGTCAAGGCTCAAGGAGTGAAACATTGGGCCTCCAAAGGCCATGTGACATGCCTCTAATTCACAATAGTGTGAGGCAAGGCGTCTCCTCACCCCAAATCATATCCAATCATCTATGGAACCATGTAATCCATCAAATCCTAGCCATAAAAGATGACCTCAAGGCTAGAGGATGACATCATAGGCCTCCCAAGGCCATGTCCAAGTGTAAGAGGGCTATAATATTATCCTCAAGAAATGTCAATGTGCCTTGAAAGGAAACATCCTCCATCCTTTGTGCACAAGAGCTCTGGTATGCTTTCTCCAACCTATGTGCTTCCATACCATATGAGTGGAAAAATGACTAGTATTTCTCAAACAAAGCCCATTTGTCCATCGTCCAAGGCCTTGAGGATGTGAGAGCCATTGTCTAAGGATGGTGAGTCACTGGATGAACTATTTCTCTCCATCACACATGCCAAATTCTTGTAATAAGGAAAAACGTCTAGGGCACAACCCAAGATACCCCTCAAAGAACCATGTGAGGGCCATTCAAAAAAAAGAAGAATATACGACAATGTAAACCAAAGTTCATAAAAACCATTAGTCCTTAAAACATGTAAAGTAAGATGCAACTTAAGACATAATCCATGTAAACTTATTCAACCTGGTATCTCATTCAAGCATCACACTGGTTAGGAACCCATGTGATTTACCAAGATTAAGTATGGGAGGGTCTTCATCTAACCCTATTAGGTGTGCCACCTAGAAAATAAATAAAATAACCTGGGTATTGGGATAGTTCTTGAGAGTGACAAGGGAAAGTAAAAACCCATTAAGAGTAAGTGTGAAATTGATATGGTATTCAGGATTTCTTCATGTCTTATGGTATTCGTTTCTATGAGTGCCTTTGTAGAGGTGGCACTTTCTTTCTTGAGATACACTTTCATCGATACTTTTTGCATTTTGAACCCTGTGTTTTCCTTTTGATATCAGGTTATCATTTTCAAGTCCCATTTATAACGTTTCAAGCCTTACTATTTACTTTTTACTTGGAAATAGTCCCCTATAATTAGTACATTCACTCACATCCAGATAGGGGCAATTACTATTAGAGGGGGTAGAGATTGAGATAACCTGAGGCTTTTATGGTAGATTTTATAATTTAGAAATAACATATACATAGAGAAGTTACATCATCCTCTAGGCCTTCAACTTCTTCTCATGAGAGAATGAACCATAGATGAAGTTTAGGATATGTGAAATGATTCAAGATGGAAGGTGTTAAGTATGATCGAGAACATAACGTTACCCTTGTGAGGGCCCCTTGTATTACCCATTTTCCTTGGGTGGTGACAACATTATACTGGGGCACAAAAGTTGACCACCAAGGTGAAACAAGGAAACTAACACAATTTACCAAACCAATGATCCATTATCTAACTTCAACCAAGGATCTTCATCTAGTACATGATCGATAAATTAAGTACAACAATTTGCATTAAAAAACATACCTCATGGTGAAAATGGCTTATTATCTCCCATACTTTGGGTTGCTTGAATGTGATGGGCCTTGGTTGATCTAGTTTGGAGACAAAGAAGGGGGCTACTAGGATGCCATCTGTAGACATATTCATCATCATCATCATGGTGTAGATCATGTTGTTCATTCTTGGCCTCGAGACATGATCTCCTCTAGTTACCCCTAGGCATTGGGGGTAACAGTCCCGAGAATAGATCGAAATAAGTTTTCTTAGATGTCATTCCTCTAAAACAAATTGAAGTTTTAGCAGATAGACAAATCCATGAAGCCATTGGGGATGCACAATAAGGAATTCACACAATTAGAACAAATAATATTCCTAGCATGGTTATCAAATTGAATCTTTTAAAATCTTATGATAGGAAAAATTAGCTATACTTAAGGATGATATTGATTTGTTGTGGATTTTAGTTACCCTTATGGTAAAGTGGATCATGGTGTGTGTTACCTTAGGCTTAGTTAAAAATATGATAACATTTAATTTGTGTTAATTTTGGAGGTTAATAATTTCAAATATGATAACATTTAGTTCATGTTAGTTTTGGATGTAATTAATGAATTTTTTTTAATTTTGTAATAAATAGATGAATTTTGTAATAAATAAATATTCTTTCAAATTATATCTATAATTATATCTAAAAGTGACATCTATACATCAATTTGGTATCTCATTAAATCATGACCATAGAGTTAGAATATTATTATTTTTATTATTATTAATTGGTTAAATAGATGTGTCCCTTTCCTATTATTATTATTATAATAAATTGTATTATAATTTATTTATGTAAGTTAGAAATTCATTTTTTATTATTGAAACAGTTTTCAATTTTAAAATATAATTTTTAATCTATGTAGAACTATTAATTCATATGTCATTGAAAAAGTTTTGAATTTTAATTGTTTAAATAATTCTATAATATTTAGAATTTATTAGTATACCTACTATTCTATGATATATAGTATTGGTTATGCAATTGACTATCTATTATTTCACTTTGACTAAAAAAACAAAGTTTTTTCAAAAAAAAATTGACATTGCATGTTGTTTTTTTTTCTATTTTTCTTAATTATTTAAAAGTAATTTTGTTAAATCTCATTGGCTAATGAAACCAATCCCTTATTTGTGAACATACGACCTAACAAAATAAATACACTTTTGTGATAAGATTCAAAGGGTAGGTGGTAAAATTTCCAATCAATTTTGTACTTTGTTCTTTGACGGCTCCATGTAATGTAGTAAAATTTCCAACCAATTTTTTTTCTTTGTTTTCTTTTAATACAGAATTTTTACTCTTATTCTTATTTGAATGAATAACTGATTGTAATGGATAAAAAATAAACATAATAGAAACTTCTCATGAAATTTTCTAGTACTATGTACTAGAATTAGTTGCAACATCTATTATCTTCCATACTTTGTTTTACAAATATCTTTTGATTCCAAGGTTATGAAAGAAACCTCATCATTACAAAATCCATCTATATTTGTATAGTGTTATTCTATCATTTAAGTTACGTTCTTGGGAAGTTGATACACAAAACTACTCAAAACGAGGTCCACAAAGCGGTTGTCTTTTCATCTTCCAGGGTTAGGGTTTTGGATTTTATTTATGATAAAAATGACTTTGGAGCCTCATTGTAAAATCATCTTCTGGCGAATGCGAGTAGCGGACACATCTCTTCTTAGAGATAAGCTGCCACAATTCTAGCAAGTCTTTCACTCCATATTTTTACAGTATTTGTACATTTTCAGTCATTAATAAAAAATTGTGTATTAGAAAATTCTGTATTACTCGATGCCCAAATTATCTCCAAAGTACGACCTTCTAATTGGGTGTTCAATATGGTACGTGTTATAAATAATTTAGGGGATACTAGACTATGTGTAGATTTAATAAATCTAAGCCAATACTCTAACAATGATAATTACCCCGTTCTCTCAATGGAACAAATATTACAACTCGTCTTTAGTTCTCAAATGTTTTCTCTTCTAGAAGGGTTTTATGGATATAATCAGGTTCTCGTAGAAAACTAGACCGATTGGAGACCACTTTTAGAACCAACAGGGGAAAATTTTCATATTGAATAATTACCTATGGATTAATTAATGCAGGTAGTGGGCTAACTCGAGGGAAATTTTCCCTCCCGAGTTACTTTTCCGGTAGGATTTTCAGTGGTGCGGTTTTAAATTTCTTGCCAATCTAGAACTTTGATGAATTTTCTTAGCATCTGGGTTGGTTTAAAATGGGGAAAAACCCTTAGGGTAAGGTTTTTAAATGCATGGAAATTTTATCCATGTGGAACTCAAGCTACCCCTGAAAATCTAGTCAGATTCAAGCCCATTTTTGTGCCTGAAAAACGGGTCTGTTTGCTCCCGAGTTAGCTTACTCGATTAACGCAACCGCTACTTTTGAAAGGGAAATGGACATACAATTTAAATTTATGATTGGTCATACTGTGGTGATCTACCTCAATGATTTCATGGTGTATACAAAGAAGAGAATTGATTACCCACAACCCCTGAAAAACATTTCCAAGAGATGCAGGAAGTACGAGATCTCTCCAAATCCTAAGAAAAGCATCTTCATTGTTTCAAAAGAAAAACTATTAGGACACATTATGTCTAATGATGGGATGTATGTCTATATGCAATGCACTAAATCCATCATGCAAATAACATTCCCAAACTTTAAGAAGTCTATGCAAACATTTTTCAAGAAGATAAATTTTGTAAGAAGATTTGTATCTGATTTAATTGAAATAGTTAAACACCTTCAACAAATTGTTAAGAAGGATGTTCAGTTAAAATGGTCATCTATTGAGAAGGAATCGTTTGAGAAAATTAAGGCTACCATAGTGGATGCCCCTCGACTCAAAAGCCTCGAATTCTCCAAAGAATTCTTGTTGTACACCTTTGTTTGAGATCATTCTAAAAAATAATAGGAACTATTCTTCTCGTAAGATTATAATTTGGTATACAATTTTTCAAACGAGAAAAAGTAACAAGAAACCGTTTCAAAATCCATCTCTCAAAGTGACGTAACATATCTTGTGAATAAAGTCTTCTTGTTAAATTATGGCAATATAATATGTCCAATTTATGATAGGTTAAGATACAACTTTTATTTTGTAATATTATTGAATGAAAATATTTAGTTTAATTAGAGTTAAACTTAATATATAATAGAAATGAAAGAGTGTGAAGAATTAAAAATGAGTGTGAAGGGGTACATTATTGTAATTCCTTCAAATTATTCTATATATTTAATTATTTACACATTTGTAAATGAATTTTCTTAAGAGTGGAATTTAAGAAGAGGATTATAATTTAATCCAAATTTCAAGCTTTTATTGAAAAAGTATAATATAGATCTTTTTGTTTATCTATCCAAAATCCAGATGAAATCTTATTTAAAAACCATAAAAAACCAAAATGAATAAGTTAATCAACCATATCTAAGGGATACTTTAATTTGGGTAGACATTTTTCATCTCATAATTTTCATGAGTTGATTTCAAACATTCACCATATCAACACCTAATTCTAACCATATTTCACACACCCACAAAAATATTAACTAATAAAATTAATTATTATATAAATACTTTATTTTATTTTTTTAATAAAATAAATCAAAATCATCCTAATAAAGTGATATACAATAAATCTGAGTCATCCTAATAAAGTAATACAAAATAATGAGTTTTATTTTATTTTTTTCAAATTAAAAACATATTTTTACATTTACATGTACTTCAATATTTGATCAACTTTATATCATGTGAATATATCCCTAAGTGCATACACAATTAAATATGTATAATTATATTTAATAAATAATAATAATAATAATAATAATAAAAAAATCATTATTTTATACTTAATAATTTTCATGCAAATTACATCTAACATGATAATAAAGAATGGTACTAAGCATAAATAATTCTAATGTGATATAGTAAAATAAAATAGAATTCATATTAAATAAATACTTATCTATTCAATGTATATGAAGATTGATTTTTTTAATTTTCATTATATTTGAGTTTGCAGGAAAACATTTTTTCCTCATCCATATAAATATAGAACATGAAATTTTAGAGGAATAAAGAAGGCCGTTATAAATTATTATAATAATACAGAACATGTTTTCTTAATAAATTTATTATAAATTTTTATTTTATAAAATTTATAATTTTTGAGTATTAATAATTTGAAATATATATATATATATATATATATATATATATATATATATATATATATATATATATATATTCTTTGAAATAAAAAATAATATTTTAAACTAATCCAATTAAAATAATATCACACTAACATCAATTAAACATATTAAAAATTTATAATTAAATTTCAATATATTTTAGAATCTTAAACCTTATAGGAATAAAATATGGTTAAAATTGAGAATAAAAATAAAGAGACTTTCCTTCCTATTATATTTATTCATTGTTATACAATCATGATAATTAAATGATAATTAAATTATGAGAAAATTCAAACCATAAAATTAATTATGATTATCTATTTGCTTTATGATTATATATTTTATCCTGTAAATATCAAATTTAAAAATAAAAAAGTAATTTTCATTTTTTTAATTTTCATTTTGGGTTTTGTTTGTGAGGGAAGACTAGTTCAATATTCATATGGTGTGTTTAGTTGGGAGAAGACATTTAAAAAGTCAAAGTCAGGAGGAGACACCCAAAAATCCAACCATATTAAGGATTAGTGGATCCTTCACAAGTGACAAACATTTCTAACAAACAAAAAAAATTCACTTTTACAAATTTGTTCATCTTTTATTCAATAAATAAAAAATATACATTCATATCAAAAATATAAACTCAATTAAAAACTTGCCAAAAACTAAATGCTCATTTAAAAAAATGCAATTAAATAATTATTTATTAATACTCATTAAGAATGTAACATGGATGCACATATTTATGCACACCTATTGACAATGGGCAGATTTAATAGGGGTTTAGTGCTTAATAAATTATTTGTTAATCATATTTAAAAATTACTTTTATAAAGACATCCGTTTATGTGTTTACTTTTTTACATTTACCTAATCATATTTAAAAATTACTTTGATAGCTAACTGATTGCCACTTAAATGATTAACAAAAATTAAAATATTAACACCAGATAAATGAAGAGCAACCATTTACTTATTAATCAACAATAAAATTTAATATATTCTTTTAAGGATTTGTTTCATCTTATCAATCTTTCGGAGTTAACCAGCATCTATTTAACTACTTGTGCTAGTAACTATATATATAATCATTAAGAATGCAACCATGGATGTGAATGATAATTTCAAGAAAATGGCAAATAAGATCAATTATTTACTTAAAAAAAATATTCACAGCTGGAAACAAACGAGAGAAAAATAGGTGAACGTAAGATGGCTTTCTTTGATAACTGTGCATCCTGTTTTTGGTCACTACTAAAACTTTGTTTTAGTAATGACTTCTCAAGATGAGGAAGCAATTGGAGCAGATTGGGAATGACT
>JASDQU010108297.1:41169-58731 GCA_032191745.1 Picea mariana
ACACATGATTGGTACATACTTGGTACATGGTTGGTTGCACTTGTTTATTACAGATTGTTTGGTACATATTGGTGCATGGTTGATGCATGTGTTTATGGTACAGGTTGATTACAGGTTGAGGTACAGGTTGATGCATGGTTGATGCGTCGTTCAGTTTTATCAGTACATGTTTACAATGGTATATCTCACAGTGATAGTGTGACAGTGGTTCCATCATTCTACTTCTACTTCAGGGCAGTTAGACAGGGCAAGGACAGGTGGTTGTAGCCACCTTTCGGTTGTAGCCAGAGAACATAGGGGGTTGTAGCCTCCTTCTGGTTATAGCTAAAGAATTGATGAGTTGGAGCTTCCCTCAGGTTGTAGCCTGAGAAACTAGGGGGTTGGAGCCTCCTTCCAGTTGTAGCTGGTGTTAGCTCCCAAAATGAAACCATTCTTTTGATGGATTTTTGTGGTGGATAGCATGGCTATCAGTAGTCTCCTCTTTTCATTTTAGAGTTTTTATAGCTGCAAAACTTAGGTTCTGATTTTTTTATTAGAAAATAATATGACCCATAAAGGTCTTCTTTTCAAAATTTTCATAATTCACTTTCAACAGCTAGCGTATGTCCAAAAGATGAGTGTTAGCTGTGGAAAGTGGCGACTTTCAACAACTAAGGAGCGGTTTTCATAGGTCCGTGCGCTGGTGAAAGTGTCGAACTCCAAAGTATCCAAAGAAGTAGGGTCGCGGGTCGTGCGCTGTTGAAAGTGAAGACTTTCCGTAGCTATGGAGCGGTTTTTATAAGGTTGTGTGCTGGTGAAAGTGAAAACTTTCCGCAGCTAAGGAGCGGTTCTTAAAAGGTCACACGCTGAGGAAAGTGAAGGCTTTCAACAGCTAACGGGGGTTTTCCATAGGATCATGCGCTGGTGAAAGCGGTAAGTTTGAACAGCTAACAAGGGCGTTTTCCATGGGCTGTTGGCTGAAGAAAGCGGGAATCACGTGCGTGATATCCACGTCTAAAGGAAAATGATGATATGATCATCCCATGTCAGGAAAATCCAAATCATGCACTGATGAAAGTGGGTAATGATGGAAACTCAATTCTGCACATCAAAATAAGATTGCGGTGCAAATCCGGCTCAGAAACTTACGTTCCACAATCATGGCATTAGGGATGGCAAGTTCGAATTCAATGGTACAGGTATAGAGGATGTACTGTCGGCCTGATAACATCAAATCAAATCGTTGTTTCCATATCACACCCTGTTCGCGGAGGTATGTCAAAGTTTCAAATGTTTTAAAACAGAGCCGACTCCCGAAGTACTTTCAACAGCGCAGAACCTTGGCTCGACTAGCAGTTGCAGGGGTTACAAATTGTCGGGATCTTCAAGTTATAGAATGGTTAGGAAGCGCAACGGTGCTCTACTCAAGAGAGAGCTGGATAACCTGTCCTTTTTACAGACACACCCCGAATTCCAGAGACATTTTTCAAACGCAGGGTGTATTGAATTAGTTGAAAGATTGCAAATTGGTTGCCACCAGTCTACGACAGAAGCTTTTGCCAAGACTTTCGATGGGAACAAAGCTCATGTTGGGTCCATGGAAATTAGAGTGGATGAAGCTGCTATTGCTATAGCAACAAGCCTACCAAGAACCGGTCAGAGATGGTTTAAAACCACTGCTCCCAAAAATTTGTATTTCAGAGCTTATTTGAAAGAGGGATACAAGCACAAGGCATGGAAAAAAGGTATGTTGGTTTCCTATCTAGAAGAAGAATGGCAGGAGTTGTTCAAATGCATCCAACTGTACATTACTTCAGAGGGCAGGTATGATAAAGTTATGATGTATCACATCAAAATCCTGGACCATTTCACAGGCAAGACTCCCCTTAATTTACCTTTTTCCTACATAAAAGTTTGACTAAGGTTTGCAAGAAGATTAGAGCTCAACCCTTGAGCATAAAAAGTACTCTATGCCACTTCGGCCTCATAAAATTAATCATCCTAGAGGAATTGAAACAACAGGGAAGGAGCTGGGATCATTTTTTATTCTAGGAGGGTTTTGAAACATAGACCTAGCCTACAAATGAACTAGGGAAAGGTTCAAAGAAACAATCTTCTCCTCAAAGTAGTTCAAGAAAAAGAAGGACCCTGCCAGGACCTTCAGAAGACAGAGTTTCTGGAGTGAAGCCCCGCAGGTCGAAGAAAAGGTTAAACTTTGAGTAGAACACTGAGCAAACCACAGAACATCCTAGAGAGCAGAGTACAGGGAAGAATATATTAAACTTGCCCTAATCAAATTCAGAATCAGACCAGCAAGATCAATGCCCTGTCACCAAGAATTTTGAGCAGTCAACTGAGTGTGCACAAAACTATGAGACCTTCACTCATACAGAAGAGGGAGAAACATCAAAAAGATCCAAATCAAATAAGTCTCAAAAGATCAAGCATCTGAAGGAGGTAATTGCCCAGCAAGAGGTTTTGGAAAAGGTAATTAAAGAAAGGTATAAGAAGTTGTCTGAGAACTTCGAAAAAACCAATACTAAATTTGAGAGATTGGCTAGGGAAAGTGTTAAAGAGAAGAAAAGAAAGAAAAAAATCACCAAAGATTACAATAGCCTGTGGTGGCTTGCAAAATTCCTTAAAAGGCAGATAAGAAGGTTAAAACAAAAACAAAGGCAAAAATCTCATCCAGATCTGAAGGTTCTCACTCAAGTCGTCATTAATATGCAAGGTGAGAAATCGGAAACACACTGAGTTTTGATGAAATCAAAATTTTGGAGGTGAAAACTCATTTTGAGCGCAATCAGGGCTTTCACCAGCGCAAAGCTATATTTTATGACCCGTTCGCTGTGGAAAGTGGTGACTTTCAACAGCTAACCCGCGAAAAATTAAATGAGTTAGCTGTTGAAAGCTAGAAAAGTAAATTTTGAAGCCAAGGATAGGACAGTTCATTCCAAACAGGTTTTGAAGGAACTTCAGCGTATCAATGGGCTATTAGATCGCATGCAAAGGGTTCAGCATCAGAGGTTCGAGAGAATTTTGGCAACACATGAAAAACCATTTCCTCAAAAATCAACCATGAACGTTGGGGAGATCCAACTGTCAAGACATGTGTCGTGCTATTCTTCACGATACCGTAGATACCAGGAGCTGAAGGATGCAGATGGCAAAGTTTGGAGATTGAAGATAGTTCAAGTTCTAAGTTTAGTTGTTAAGACTTTATTTTCAAGTTGTTTAGATAGAATTGAATTGTTTTTATTAAATACAGATCCATGTTTTTAGGATCTGTAAAACTGTTTGTAAGAGGCTATAAATGCCTGTTTCTGATATGAAACAAGGGTTCAAACTGGGATACATTTCATGCCATTGTATAGACTCTTTTTACAGAAATAAAGTGGAGTTTCCTTTCGTTTGCAATACCAGAATTGTTCATCTTTTCATTCTTTGTATTTTAATTTCAGTTTATTTTAGTTCATGAAGATTGTTACCTCTTTGTTGAACTCATAGGCTTGAAATTAAAAGATTCCTTGCTGTCTTGTATTAGGCCCTACTTTCATTTGTATTGGCAAATCAAGACTAGTATTCTCCATCCTCTATTTCAATTATTTGATCTGGTTATTGTTTACTGAAAGCACTATATCTTTATATGTGTGATGAGCTATTTCTTATACAAATCATTGAAGACCCCATTGTCCCAAACACATAAAAATCATTATTTTTAAGTTACCAAGCATCCTTAGCCTACAACCCTAAGGAGTTTCTTGGAGTGATAACAACTGGAAAACAAAGGAATTTGGTGCTTCCAATGAATGTAATTCTTCAATACATATAAGAAAAAGCATTATGTGCTTTTCTCCCAATTTGGGTTTCCACGTAAAACATTGGTGTACTGTGTATATGTGTGATTGTTCATTTCTTATTTCTCATTATTGGATAATAATTCTACATTGATATAACACTTGGATTATTTGGAGAAAAAGGATTATAATTATGCTATTACTGATTCACCCCCCCTCTCAGTAATCCAACAGTATATGCAGTGAAAAAACAAATTTATATTGAAAACATTTGTTAGTTACATCTAGTGTTGCTGCAATTCAGTTCTTCTCCTTCTCTATTGAAAAATACCTTCTACTCTCTTATGCTATCTAAAAGGAATAGAACTTCACTACTTATAAAAGACAGAATTGGAAAATATCCTACCCACTACAACCACATGCATTTAAAATTTTGGCGACAAGCTAAAATGTATTTAAGAGGATCAACAACTATCCTGGATGAAAGTCAAAATAGACTACAAGGAATTTATCTCAAACTGCAGGGCATTTATATCAGACTGCAGATCAAGCTTATCTTCAACACTCCCCCTTATTCTTGACTTCCCTAAACTAGTAATATCCCCATGACGAATCATTGCAAAGAAGTGTTTGTTGATGTCAATGAGTCCCAGATCTTCTCTTGGTTGCTCAAAATTCTCCTTTGGCAATGATTTTGTGAATATGTCTGCAAATTTCTCCTCTGACTTGAAAAATTCCAAATTTATTTCTCCATTCTCAACCAATTCTCTTATGAAATGATACCTTATGGTTATGTGTTTGTTGCGTCTATGAAATACTGGATACTTTGATAGAGCTATAGAGGATTTGTTATCACAGAAGATTGGTGTTCCCTCTTGTTTCTCCTAATTTAGATATGATAATATCCTTCTTAACCATACAACTTGACAATTTGTTACATTTTCTGCCACATACTTCGCTTCTGTTGTGGCAAGTGACACAATGGGTTGTTTCTTTGATGCCCATGAAATAGCTCCTGACCCAATTTGGAACACATATCCAGATGTGCTCTTTTGATCATCTATATTTCCTCCCCAATCATTGTCAGTATACCCAACTAACTGAAAGTTATTTGTTGCAATATATAAAATTCCATGGCTTTTGGTGCCATTCACATACCTTAAAATTCTTTTTCTTGGTTGCAAGTGTGTTTCCTTTGGAGTTTCCATAAACCTGGAGATTAGACTAGCTACATACATGATATCAGGCCTTGTTGTTGTTAGATACATAAGACTTCCAACCATACTTTTATAAAATGTTGGATCCACATTGCTACTGCAATCATCTTTTCTTATCTTAAAACTTCTTGTTGTCGGTGTTGGTGTTGGCATTCTATTCAACATCCTAAATCTCTTCAAGATATCCCCTGCATACTTGGTTTGAGATATGAATATAGCTTCATTTGTTTCTTTAACCTTAATACCAAGAAAGTATCTCAATAATCCCATCTCTGTCATTTCAAATTCTTTCTTCATTGTTGTTCTAAATTATTCTATGGACAAATTGATATTTCCTATAAAAATCAGATCATCTACATATAAGAAAATAATTAAAATTTCACCTTGATTGTTGATTTTGATGCAAAGTGTTGGTTCACTGTTGTTTTTAATAAAACCATTTATGAACAAGTATGAGTCAATGCGGCTATACCAAGCCCTGAGTGCTTGCTTGAGACCATACAATGCTTTCTTCAATCTATACACTTTCTTCTCAAGTTTGAGAGTTTCAAAACCAGGGGGTTCTTGAACATATACTTCTTCCTTTAACACTCCATTGAGAAATGTTTATTTTACATCCATTTGATGGACTTTCCAGTTGTCTTGAGTTGTGTTGGCCCTTAACTAAGTTTTGAGGAAAATTTGGTCATTTTTGACCATTTTTGGGACTTTGACAGGTTGGTCGAAAATGGAGCACCCACGCGAAGTGGAGATCGCGGGATATCGCTTATTTTGTGGGATTGTGGACCAAGCAAAGGGTTATTAGGGTTTATGTAATGGGTTAAGGGATGTCATCCCATGGTTTTACCCATGATTAGGCCTTGTTGTAATTATATAAATAATTAGCTAAGCGATGTAATAGAGGTAGTGGTTGGCTATGTGCACAGTATGTTTGGCTTAGTGCAAGAGAATGTAAGTTGCTTGGTGCATAGACGTCATATGTAAGGCTTTATGCTATTGAGGATTTGGCACTATTCCTTAACCTAATTTTGAGGAAGGTGGATCTACTACGTTGTGCACAGATCACCTATCCAGTGCGAAGATGAGCTCTGTGGCTTTGTGCATAAGAGCAGATGAATGTAAGGAGATCGAAGACTAATAAAGAAGAAGAAGAAGTTGGTGGACATAGCCCCACACTCGGATGAACCACATATATCCTATGTTGATGTGCTTTGTGCGATGTTGTTAATGTCGTTTATGTGCTTATTTTTTTAGTGTTGTTTTATAACCTATAATGAATGCATCTGATATCGTAGCTTAGATGAAGCTATATGACCGTTGGAGGCATCTCGACTGTTAAAATGATGCTCCAAAACGATCAGAAACAAATTTATTGCCGGAAATATCGTCGTTGGCTTGTTGGGACCGCTCCATAACGACCCGATTCATATTGATTGAGGTATTCCTGCCCGTTGGAGGAATCTATTACGACGTTTCTTATTTAACCCGTCGGATGCTACGCTGGGCCCACTTTTTTCAAACCGAGATATCTGAGCTAACAAAGAATTGGTTGCATACTGCGTTGTGCTGTCTAGGCCTCGTCATCCGTTTGATTACCTTGTCTGTCTATTTTCCTACCTGATCTCCTTGATTACAAGTGTGAATGTCGAGTGAGCATAGTGCACTAGAGAAGTCCATGGAGGATATTTTCATAGAGCTCATGGTTGAGAAAGTCATGTCTGTAGGAATACAGGCATTTTCGACTGGTGGATTGCAAGCGTCCCCATCGACTGGATGACGTTCTGGCCGTGCTGCTGAGAAACGAAGCAAACACCACGATGATCTGGCTAATGTGAAGCAAATCTCATCAGTATTTCTAGACTACATACCACCTTTGGCTGGCACGGTTAACCGCGATAGCATCCCACATGATTTCGAATACACGGTGACCATTGCATACCTCCCAAAGGGGATATGCGCAGTTGGACCCCAATTGGGAATGATCCCAACTCTCAGGATCAGTGACTTCAACCTCGGAGAAAGGAAGAACTATGAAATCCTCTCACCACATAGGTACCTGATGAATATGACTGGGAAGAAGCCTCAAATAGTTCCCCAGTCGTGTATTAAGGAGCTCGCACAATCCACGATATTGAACGTATTAAAGATCCCCCACTTGAACGACATCCAGAGGTTAATGCTTGTGTTAAACTCCTCATGTTGTGCTATCATAGAGGTTATCTTTGGTTAGATAGGCACATCACTGTGGATCTGGCGCTGATCCACCTGATCACTGGATTGACCATGCAAGGACTAGACCCTTATTAGTTCTACCTAAGGAAGGTTGCATACCACTCCTTGGCCCAGCGTATAAAGGAAGACTATGGCGATGTAGAGAAGGGAAAGTGAGGTTACAAGGAAGCCTCTATCCAGGATGGCACAGTGCGCCTTGCTTTCCAACTGATCACTGGCAAGCTCATCAGAAAGAACCAACCGACACAAGTCACAGGGTTCGTATTGGACCTCGCACGAAAGTGCATAGAAGGAATGCAGATGAATTGGGTGAGTTACCTCATCAACGAGTTGGAGAAGGACTTCCACAAAGCACAAGATCAAGGGTATGAGTTTCACTTTATTTGGCTACTGATATTGATCGCATTTGTCTCTTGGAAAATGATGGAAGGAGAAGCCTTCCCAAAAGTCGCGCCATCGAAGCCATTTGCTACAAGGTTCTCCACCTTATGGTACATGAATGACATGGTGAAGCAGTGGCAGTCGAATGTTGTCTTCCATGCTTACTACCTACATTTGAACTGCACCATTGAAGGATTCCCATGGATGACCCCGAATACTTTGCATCAATATAAGCCACTAGTGAAGTTCCACACATACCAACACTTCATCTACATCACCGTGCGTAGGGATGAAAGTAAGGAGGAGCTGCAGTCTTATTATAAATTGATCGATGAAGACATGGAAGAGATAACTAAGGAATGGCCAACAAAATTCCTTGTACTGGTCGAATATACAGAACTCTTTGACTCTGACATCATTGGAAGTCCTTTGGTCACTCGGATTGTGTATGATGGATAGAGCAGCGCAAAGAAAAAGAATAAAAATGAGGAATTGCAGGACATAGAAAGTGATGAGAAGGATATCGCATCGGAGGAAAGTAGGCCCGATTCACCTGCAGGAGGAGGAGGAGGAGATGAAATGAACCAAGAGGAAGGAGGGGAAGAAGGAGACAAGAAAGAAAAAGGAAAAGTGATACTGCCAAAGGATCCCCTTATAGAGGCTGAGACATCAAAGAAAAGGAATGTTTCTCTATAGAAACCCTCAGCATGGAAGAAGACACGAGCCAACAAGCCCTTGTCGAAGAACGTGCTCATAGTGGATGATGTTGATCTCATCATTGTAGCCATAGAGGATGCTTCAGAAGACATCTTGCAGAGACATGGAGCAAAGCAAGAGTCGATGTATGACATAATAGAGAAGGATCTCAAGGACATACAACAAGCTATCCATTCAAACCACACAGTACCTACTGCGCCTTCATCATCGGAAATTGTAGAATTCGGGGATGAGCCCAACCAATTACGAAGGCTAGCAGATGAAACCGAGGCTCAAATCTGTCGAGTCCAAGAAGAAAAGGATCAGGCCACAGAGGCCTTAAAGAATAAAAAGAGGAGTTCCTGGAGCAACTTCGAGTTGTGCAGAAAGAGAAAAATGAAATTTAGACGAAGTTCGAGCAGAAGAATGTGAAGATATAGGAAGAAAAATACCAACTGCTTGCAGACCATATTGCAATCAAGGAGGCAGTAACTAGAGCACTTCTCTCTATATCGGGCTTGGCACAGGAGGAACCAGAGTCAACTGAGATGCAAGTGGGGAAGCTCGTGGAGGCCATTCAACAACTTCAAGCAAGAGTAATGGAGATAGAAATCCAAGCAGTGTCGAGCCCTATGCAAGAAGTACATGACCAAAGGGAGGACGCCGCCAGGAATGTAGCAGAAAAAATCAGGGCACTGGCCTCAGAGTGTAAGAAACTGAGTGATTGAAGTGCACAAACCTATGAGCTCCTTGCATAATATCCAGAGCTGAGGAAATTGGAAGCACAACTCCAGGAGACAAAGCAGTAGACGTCCACTATGAAGAAAATATTAAGCTACTTACTGCAGTTGAGAAGATGAAGAGGTCGCAGGAGCAATGCGTAGTCCAATAGCAGGTCATTTCCATCCATATAAAAGTCATGGAGGTGACATAGAGACTTCAGCCGGTGCAGGATGAAGCCTGCACACTTTTTGAAGAGATCGAAGGACAAGGCTCACAACTGGAACAGGTGGTCACAACAGTGGAACAACGCCTGGAAGGGCCTGTCATCGAGCAAGTAATTCAAGATTTAATCGAGTAGGAGACTCTGGCGAAGCAACAAGTCGAGGTATCTCAAGCTAAGCTCGATGCCTTTGAAGTAGTGTTTCCCATATCTGAGTGACTCGATATGAGTCACAGGTGACTGTTGGGGGCCTATTGGCCCTTGAACAAGTTTTGAGGAAACTTTGGTCATGTTTGACCATTTTTGGGACTTCGAAAGGCTGGTCAAAAATGGAGCACCCATGCGAAGCAAAGATCATGGGATCTCGCTTATTTTGTGGGATTGTGGACCAAGAAAAGGGTTATTATGGCTTATGTAATGGGTTAAGGGATGTCATCCCATGGGTTTGCCCATGATTAAGCCTTGTTTTAATTGTATAAATAAGTAGCTAAGCAATGCAATAGAGGTATTGGTTGTCTATATGCACAACATGTTTGGCTTAGTGCAAGAGAATGTAAGTTTCTTGGTGCACAGACGTCATATGTAAGGCTTTGTGCTATTGAGGAGTTGCCTCTGTGCCTTAACTAGATTTTGAGGAAGGTGGATCTAGTACATTGTGTGCAGATCACCTGTCCAGTGCGAAGCTGAGCTTTGTGGCTTTGTGCATAGGAGCAGACGAATGTAAGGAGATCGAAGACTAATAAACAAGAATAAGAAGAAGTTGGTGGATGTAGCCCCACACTGGGGTGAACCACGTATATCTTGTGTTGATATGCTTTGTGCGATGTTGTGAATGTCGTTTATGTGCTTATTTTCTTAGTATTGTTGTATAATCTATAATGAATGCATCTGATATCATAGCTTAGTGCTTAATGATGTGAATGAATGCTAGATATGAGATGATGCTATGTGCTAAATGATTAGATGTGCTTAATCTTGATTGCTACTATGTTGGTCTGTAATAAGGGTTTAACTTGCGATGTGAATAAGGTTCAAGAACTAATGCATGTTATTGGATAAGTTTTATGTCAAGTATTGTAATCATAGATCTGTGTCCCTGCTCGGTTGTAAACACCTGATTCTTTCAACCCCCCCTTCCTACACCTCGGGTGAGACTTCATCTGCTTCACAGGTGTTGTCAAAAGGGTCGATAGTTAGGGTTTTGTTGGTGCGTTGTTGAAGTGTTGAACTCTGGGTCTGCCCTTGTGCCAACAAGCTGCTATTGTCAATACAACTCATATTTTTTCCATCCTTTCTACTTGATAAAAGATTTCATTATAATCTCTTCCATGTTGTTGTTTATACCCTTTGACCACAAGTCGTTCTTTGTGTTTTTAAATTCTTCCTTCTACATCATTCTTGGTTTTATAAACCCACTTGACACCAATAACTTCTTTTCATGTTGGAAGGTTTACTAGCTCCCATGTCTCACTTTTCTCAATTGCTTGCATTTCTTCATCCATTTCATCACACCATTTTATTTCTTTTACCGCATCCTCAAAATAATTAGGATCAAATTCAGAAAAGAAATAAAAATTCACCAATTCATTATCATCATCTTCATACCTGGATGTCTCATATATCTCCTTCAAGATTCTTGTTTTTCTTAAGCTATTGTCGCCTTGATACCTTGAATATGATGGATTGGTTCTTCCTTTTGTGTTAGGAGTTCATGTTGGAGGAGTTTCCTGGGGGGGAATTTGTTGATGGAGGTGTCACTTGGGTGATACCTTGTGTGCCTTTTGATAAGTCCATAGGAGGTATTTCTGCCCCAACATCTTGTGTTGTTCCTTCTTGATCATTCCATGCTTCATCTTCAAGAAAGATCACATCTCCAATGATTGTTAAGTCCTTTGTTTTGGGATTGTATAGTTTGTATGCCTTTCATTGTTCACTATATCCAATAAAAACACATTTTTCTCCTTTATCATCCCATTTTTGTCTTATTTATTTGGGTATATGTGAAAATTCCACACAACCAAAAACTCTCAAGTGTTCAACACTAGGATATTTCTTTCTCCATACCTCTTGTGGAATCATGTTACAAACACTTTTTGTGGGATGTCTATTCAACAAATAAATTGTAGTTGCTACTGCTTCACCCTAGAATTCATTTGACAATTCTTTATCCTTTAACATGCTCCTAGCCATTTCCCGAATGGTTATATTTTTCCTTTCTGCCACACCATTTTGTTGTGGTGTATACCTTGTTGTAAATTTCTTCTTGATTCCATGTTCTTTGCAAAAATTTAGAAATTCATTTGATATGTATTCTCCTCCTCTATCAGTCCTTAGGACCTTTATGTAGTGTCCACTTTGTTTCTCAACTAGGGCCTTGAATTGCTTGAAGATCTCAAAGGCCTCATATTTATACTTTAAAAAATAGACCCATGTTTTTCTGCTGAAATAATCCATGAACGTTATAAAATACTGACTTTTTCCAAGAGATGGGTTTTTCATAGGACCACACAAATCTAAATGAATCAACTCAAGTGAATATATTGCTCTCCATGATTTACTAGAGGGAAAATCATTTTTATGTTGTTTTTCCAAATGCATCCCTTACCTATTTTAGTAGGTTGTTCAACCAAAGGTAGTCCTCTTACCATCTTCTTCTTATAAAACAAATTCAGTCCATTGTAACTCAAGTGACCATGTCTTAGATGCCACAACCTAGATTGGTCTATTGTATCAAATTTGAATGCTTCCAAAAATTCATTCTTCATGGTCAAAGGAAACATTTTTGGCTTTGTCATCTTAACTGCTATAATTTGACTATCACCACCATTTCTATAAAAAATAATGCATTATTCGTTCTCAAACATAACCTTATATCCCTTTTGAACTAAGTATCGAACACTAATGAGATTGTGTTTTAAACCAGGGACATACTATACATCTTGGATTTGTTTAATTTCAGCTTGCATAGTGCAAATGGAGATGCATCCTTTACCCATGACTGACACTTTGTTGTTATTTCCCATTCTCACCTCAGATTTCATAGATTCATCAATGCTAGAAAACATTTCTTTATTTCCACTCATGTGGTTTCTACAACCACTATCTAAGTACCAAAAATCCTTATTACTTTCTTCTGTTGCAAATGATGAACAAAATTTCTTTCTTTTCACTTTCATTTTCTTCCCTCTTAATGAAATTTGCATTTTATTGATACATATCATATTTATTTTTTCTACATTCAGATGAATAATGTCCAATATTTTTATAGTAGTGACACTCAACATTTGATTTGTCATACCTTTGTGAAAAGATTCCACATGAATTGTTGCTTCTCCTTCCTCTTCCACTTGTTTCTGAAGAATTGCTTTGTCCTCTTTCATGGCTATTGTTAGAGCTTCCACTTCCACTGCCTCTAGCCAAACCTCTATTGTTGTATGATCTACCTCTTCCTCTAACTGAAACTTGAGATCTAAAAGCTTTCTCATAAGAGACGGTAACTGATCTATTCAGCCTTTGTGCATGGATTTGGAAGGAATCCATAAGCTCATCAAGGCACATTTGAGTTAACTCCTTTGAATCTTCTATTGCAACAACAATAGGATCAAATATGGGAGGAAGACTTCTCAAGGTTTTTTATATGATTCTTTAATCCTCAAGAGTGTCTCCATTAGTTCTAAATTGATTAACCAAGCTCATAGTACGAGTAAAGAAATCATTAACTGAATCATACTCCTTCATTTACAAATTCTCATATCTCTTCTTAACAATTGTAACTTGACAAGATTTCCATAACTGATTCCTTGGTATGCATTTTTCAAAGTCTTCCATGCTTGCTTGGATTTTGTAGCTACTGTTATCCTTGGAAAAATGGAGTCTCCCATACTTGTCTCTATAAATTAAAGAGCTTTGGCATTCTTCTTCTTACTCTCCTTCAGTGTGTTCCTCTCATCTTGAGTGAGTGAATTGAATGCAACTTGGTCTGTAGGCTCAGGGAATCCGTTTTCAACTAACTCCCACAACTCTTGATAGCAAAAAATGGTCTTCATCTTGATGCACCAAACATCATAATTTTTCCCATCAAATTGCGGTACTTGCTACCACATTTTGTTGTTGCTAGCCATTTTAAAGAACCGCAATATAAACACAAAACACCTCCTATAACCTGCTTTGATACCAATCGGTGGGAAAAAAAACCAGAGTTTGTGCAATAAACGGAGTAAAGAAAATAGAGTATTCAAATCTGTTGTATATGTAGTGAAAAAACATATTTATATTTAAAACACTTCAGTGTTGTTGCACTTCAGTTCTTCTCCTTCTCCATTGAAAAATACCTTCTACTCTCTTCTGCTATATAAAAGGAACAGACCTT
This sequence comes from Picea mariana, assembly GCA_032191745.1. NCBI lineage: Eukaryota > Viridiplantae > Streptophyta > Pinopsida > Pinales > Pinaceae > Picea > Picea mariana. Next base: position 54,784 of record JASDQU010108297.1, read on the forward strand.
CACTACTTATAAAAGACAAAACTGGAAAATATCCTCCCCACTACAACCACATGCATTTAAAATTTTGATGACTAGCTAAAATGTATTTAAGAGGATTGCCAATTGTCCTAGGTGAAATTCAAAACAAAATGAAAGGAATTTATCTCAGACTGCAGGGCATTTATATCAAACTGCAGATCAAGCATATCTTCAACATTCTAGACTATTCTCCATTCTTTCCAATTCTCCCCCTTAATGGAGAAAGGATTGACTTGCACACCCAACATCCCCCTAAATAGTTCAAATTTAATCTTTCGTAGGGACTTAGTGAAAATATCAGAAGCATTGTCATTAGTATTACAATACAATAAAACTATCTCAGTAGACTGTATCTTTTCTCTAACAAAATGAAATTATGCTTCTACATGTTTTGTGTGTGCATGATAAATTGGATTGTTTACAAGCTTAATAGAGCTCTGGTTATCAGATTTGATAGAAATTTCATTCCTCTAACTTTCTCCAACATCTTGAAGAAGTCTTTGTAACCAAACAACTTCACAAGTGGCTACACACAACACTTTATATTTGACTACAGTGGATGATAAAGATACAGATGACTGCTTCTTACTTCTCCATGATATAATTCCAGATCCAATACTGAAAGCATATCCTGTAGTGGATCAACAATAATCTAGATTGTCGGATCAATCTGAATCAGAGTATCATGTCAACTCAACATCAAATGAATCAATATATTTAATACCAAAATCAATTATCCCTTTGAGATACCTGTGTACTCCTTTCATTTCATTCCAATTAATTTCAAGAGGTCTCACCATAAATGGACTTAACACGCTAACTAAGTATGCTATGTTAGGCCTAGTTATAGTGAGATAGTTGAGACTTCCCACTAGCTATCTATAAAATGTACCATTTATCTCTTTTGAACCATCATCACAATAAAGTTTCAAATTCTGTTGCATTGGAACATAAGCAACTTTACACTGATCCATTTTAATTCTTGAGTACTTCTCTGACATATTTACTCTGTGTAACAAAAGTTTGACCAACATCCCTCGAAAATTCAAGACCTAAGCAGTAATGCATTTCACCAAGATCTTTCATTTCAAATACTTGTGAGATCTGCTTCTTAATTTCATTAATTAATTTATCAGAATTTCTCGTGATAATTAGATCATCAACATATAAGAAAATTAACACAACATGTCCCTTTTCATCAAACTTGGTATATAGATTTGGATCACTCTTGTTTCTCATAAAACCCTATTGAATAAAGAAAACATCTTTATTTTCATACCATGACCTGGGTGCATGTTTTAGCCCATATAAAGCTTTCTTTAATTTACACACTAAATGTTCTTGACCATTTTGCACAAACCCTTCTAATTGAGTAAGATAGACCTCCTCCTTTAACTCACCATTCAAAAAAGAAGATTTAACATCTAATTGATGTAATTTCCAATGATACTTCGTAGCTAAAGAAATTAACGATCTAATTGTGTTTAATTTAGCTACTGGTGCAAATGTTTATGCATAATGAAAGCCCTCCTTTTGTGAGTATCCTTTGGCCACCAATATAGCTTTGTATTTATCTATACTACCATCTTCTTTAAACTTAGGTTTGTATATCCATTTACATCCAATAGGATTTTTATCTTTAGGCAATTCAGTCAATTCCCAAGTTTTGTTTTTTCAATATAGAATCATATTCTTCCTTCATTTGTTTTCTCCACTCTTCATGTTCATTAGATTCATTAAAGCTCACTGGTTCTATGACATTCAAAACACTGAACATCATGGCATAATCTTTATACCTTTCAAGTGGACGAACCTGTCGTGAGGATCTTTTTAATTAGCTGGTGAATTCTTCTCTATTTTGTGAAGATCCTTCTTCACTGTTGGATGTATGCATTTCACTGGATGCATCTTCCTACTACTGCTTATCTTTGACTTATTCTTTGACCTCTTCATATTCAAGTAGAACATGCCATCCTTCATGATTGTTTCTTTCATTACTTCCTTTTGCTTTCTCATGGAAAATTACATCTCTAATCGCAAGCACTTTGTGAGTAGATGGATCAAAGAATTTATATGCTTTAACTTCTAAACAATGCCACATGAAAATACATTTTGTGGCTTTATCATCAAGTTTCTTCCTATTCTCCTTTGGAATGTGTGCAACAACGTTACACCCAAATATCCTCAAATTATGAACTGTTGGTTGGAACCATACAAGGCTTCGAAAGAAGTTTTATGATCAAGACACCTTGTTGGGATTCAATTCTTTAAATAAACAATAGTACTAATGGCTTCAGCCCAAAAAGTGTTTGACATGTTCTTATCTTTGATCATACTTTGTGCACACTCCACAAGAATTCTTTTTTTCCTTTATGCAACTATGTTTTGTTGTGGAGTATGAGGTACTATAAACTGTTGTAATATTCCATGATCTTTGCAGTAGTTGATGAAGATCCCTGATCTGTACTCTCCCCCTTGATATGAACGAATAATTTTTATAGACTTCCTGGTCTGCTTCTCCACCATGTTTTTGAATTCTTTGAAGTATTCAAAGACATTACTCTTTTTCCTAAGGAAGTACACCCGTGTGTACCTTGTGCTATCATCAATAAACAATAAGAAATAATAGGAAACTCCTAAATATCTTGTTTGCATCGGTCGACAAACATCAATATGCACAAGTTCTAATATTCTCTCTTTTTCCTATTAGTATTATAGGAGAATTCATCTTTGTGCATTTTTCCTAATGCACAACCTTCACAAGCAACATGATAATTCTTCGGTATAGGGAGTCCTTCAACCATACTTTGTTTTTGAAACAAAAATAAATCATGATAATTGATATGTCCATACCTCTAGTGCCAAAGAGTCTCTATTGAAATAACTGCAGTAGTCAGTGCTTGATGGTTCTTACTAGTAACATCAAGTTTGTACAATCCTCCAATTTTGACTCTTGAAGCAACAGTCTTGTAGTGATCCATCAAATCCTTCACTACACAATGTGTTTTAAAATATTTGACCCTCAAATCCTGATCTGTAGCTGTTGACACAGAGATGCGGTTTTTATTTTTCCCAGGTACATACACAACATTGTGAAGGTGCCTGACAGTTCCGTTTGGCAGCATCAATGGAATATCTCCATATCCCTTGATCTGATGTGTGTGATCATCTCCAAGATAAATATGGGCACCATTATTTGTTTATTTGAAATTTACATACAAATTCCTATTGCATATCCTATGGATCGAGGCTCTAGAATCCACAAACCATGCATCGAGATCGTCAGTTTCAGCAAATAATGCAGTATTAGACAAGAATAATTTGAGATCTCTTGACTCAAAATTTGGGGTTTCATAAGTATCAACAGCAAACAATCCCAGGTCTCTTAAATTAGAATTCATGGTTTCTTCTGCATAATGACTCGAATGTCTTCTATTTCTATTTCTAGCCTCATCACCTCTCTTCTTTTGACATTCTCTAGCAAGATGACCAATATTACCACAATAGAAACACTTGGGTTCAGTTCTATTGGATGGCATACCTTGATTCGACTTTTGAAATGTCTTCCTTTGAAAAATATTTCCTCCTCTACTTCCGTCTCTCTGCTTCCCTTTAAAGAATTTGTTCTTCATTCACACTGCCAAGTCTGTATTATAAGGCTTCAAATTTGTGTGCCTCTCTTATTCTTGTAATAATATCCTTGTAGCAATGTGCCTCTCTTCTTCTTGTAACAATGTGCCACTCTTTTTTTCAGCTTTTGCCTTGAATTCTTTGAATTTTGCAAAAGTTTCAGACTTGTGTCTGAGAAAATAGATCCATATTTTTCTGTTGAAATCATCAATAAACATTAGAAAGTAAAAGCTACCACCTATGGACTCTGTTTGCATTGGTCCACATAGGTGAGTGTGTACTAGTTCGAGATGTTGTTTG
>JASDQU010108297.1:66294-85732 GCA_032191745.1 Picea mariana
TGGATGAAACAAACTCTGACAGATATACAGGTTGAGTATGATGAGCCCATTCCAATCTATTGTGATAATAAAAGCGCCATCAATATCTCAAAGAACCTCGTAATGCACTCCAAGACGAAGCACATTCCAATCAAGTATCACTTTCTACGGGAGAAGGTTGCAAAAAAGAACATCCGAGTTGAGTATGTGGGCACAAAAGAATAAGTGGCAAACATCTTCACAAAACCACTTCCACGGGAAGCCTTTGAATATCTTCACCAGATACTTGGAGTTATTTCTACTCCAAAATGAATTATTTTTGAATGCTTATCTTATATGTCTTAGATTTACATGAGGAAGCACCATAAGAGGAGAGTTCAGTTAGGGGGAGCAACCCCGTATGGAAAGATACCTTTGCCATTGATGAAAAAGGGGGAGAGATTTATCAAATGAAATATGCATGATTCCAGGGGAATAATGGTCACAGAGATGCAAAGGACAAAGGCATGGTTCTAGGGGAATCATGAGTGATATGAATTTAGTATTGCATCAGAGTGTTTCCATCAATGCCAAAGGGGGAGATTGTTGATTAAGGTTGGTTGTCATTGATGTAAACCCTTGAAGAAATCCCGGTAGAAAAAAGGTTTGGGTAATGGACCCAAGTTTGTTTGATGTAAATATGACTCATTATTTTCTTTTCATGGTTGATAATAAGTACAGATGGATGAAATCCAAAGTGGTCCCCTTATGGTGAAAGCCTTAACAAGAAGACGCTTTGCCGAGTGAGAGAACCCATTCTTAATTGTGGAATAATGAGATGAAGGGCAATGAATTTGTTGGTGAAACTATCATATATTCATATTTCTTGTCACGCCATTTTTGGTGGTATGTGGAACGTCACATAACTCCCCATGGTTAGAGAGTTATGGCCATGTGAAGTTGGAGAACCCAAGTGTGGGTAATGGACCCAAGTTTGTTTGATGGATAACGGTATGAGTTTTGATATATTTGTAGGTAATACTATTATATATGGATAGTACATGTCAGTCCATTTTTAGTGGTATGTGGAACGTCACATAACTCCTCACGGTTTGAGAGTTATGGACTTACGAAGTTGGAGGACCCTCATATGTTGGCTTGAAGCCCCAAAAGGTCAAAGTAGTCAAAGTGGTTTAAGAGATTTTAGAAGGTAAATAATAAAGTAAAGTGATGAGTGTAATATAATTTAAAGTGAATACAAAATAAATTATTTAAATAATAAATTTAATGGAGAAATTAGAAGTGGGTTAACCCTAAAATAAGGAAAGTGGGCAAAGTGACCTAGAAGATGTTTTTAAGGAAGCTACTTGGAGAGTATAAATAAGAGGCAAGGGTCTCTCATTTTAAACAAACTTGAGCATATTGAATACCTATAGGTGTATCAGGTAACCAAAGGATATCTAAGCCGAATTTCTAAGGAAAGTGAAGAAAAAAGGGCCGAAATTCAAGGAAGGATAAATTATTTTGATGATTCTTTCTAAGGTATGTTTTTTTCAGGTCATCTCACCATTTTCGCAATACATTTTTTTATAAAATGATTCAGACCGTGTAATTTCTATTCCATTGAGTAAACATATCCAAGTATCTATGGTAAAAAATTCAGCTTGTGGGTTTGTGGCTAGTCTTGAAACTAGTCAAAAAACAGGTGTTTCGGGTAAAAACGTCATAACATATTCATAACAGATCCAAATTCCATTAGAAAAAATGTGTTGGTTAGAATATAGTATGTTTTATTTTGTGTAGAAGTTTCAGATCAATTCAAAAAACATTCCGTGTGGGGATCTCTCTACAATGTCGCTCTCTAGAATAAGCCAGAAGTCAGCAAGTTGTGCCATTTTTTCTATAGCTCCTTTTCTGAGAGGTTCCAAGTAGTGAAACCTAGAGGAATTTCATTAAAAACACTAAATAAAATTGTGTATCAGCTTCATATCTTTATTCATTATAGGTATAAAGTTATGATTATTTCAGGATGGGGTTGTTGACTAATCCAAAACTAGTCTTTTTCGACTAAAGAAACGTTTGATGAAAATGTTAGCCTCTTGTTGTTAAAGTTAAGGAAGGTTTGAAGGTATGTGATCATATACACCAGGTCTATTACAGAGTTACAAATTATATTTGGATGATGAAATTGATGAGGGATTTTGGTTGAGGTACAAGTTGGGTACATGGTTGAGACAAGTAGTTGATGAGTTTCCACATACATGAGGTGTATAGTTGATGATGTTGGTACATATTGATGAGTCATAGTTGATGATTAATTGACACATGATTGGTACATACTTGGTACATGGTTGGTTGTACTTTTTTATTACATATTGTTTGGTACAGGTTGATTACAGGTTGATGCATGGGTTTATGGTACAGGTTGATTACAGGTTGATGCATGGTTTATGCATGGTTCAGGTTTATCAGTACATGTTTACAGCGGTATATCTCACAGTGATAGTGTGGCAGTGGTTCCATCATTCTACTTCTACTTCAGGGCAGTTGGACAGGGCAAGGACAGGTGGTTGTAGCAACCTTCCGGTTGTAGCTGGAGAACATAGGGGGTTGTAGCCTCCTTCTGGTTGTAGCCCAAGAATTGATTATTTGGAGCTTCCCTTAGGTTGTAGCCTGAGAAACTAGGGGGTTAGAGCCTCCTTCCAGTTGCAGCTGGAAAACAAAGGAAGTTGGTGCTTTCAATGAATGTAATTCTTCAAGACATATAAGAAAAAACATTTTGTGGTTTTCTCCCGATTTGGGTTTCCATGTAAAACACTGGTGTACTGTGTATGTGTGTGATTGTTCATTTCTTATTTCTCATTATTGGATAATAATTCTACATTGATATAACACTTGGATTATTTGTAGAAAAAGGATTATAATTACGCTATTACTGATTCACCCCCCCTCTTAGTAATCCAATAGTATATGCAGTGAAAAAACATATTTATATTGAAAACATTTGTCAGTTACATCCAGTGTTGTTGCAATTCAGTTCTTCTCCTTCTCTATTGAAAAATACCTTCTACTCTCTTATGCTATATAAAAGGAATAGAACTTCACTACTTATAAAAGACAGAATTGGAAAATATCCTACCCACTACAACCACATGCATTTAAAATTTTGGCGACTAGATAAAATGTATTTAAGAGGATCAACAACTATCCTGGATGAAAGTCAAAATAGACTACAAGGAATTTATCTCAAACTACAGGGCAAAGATCAAGCGTATCTTCAACACTCCCCCTTAATCTTGACTTCCCTGAACTGGTAATATCCCCATGACGAATCATTGTAAAGAAGTTTTTGTTGATGTCAATGAGTCCCAGATCTTCTCTTGGTTTCTCCAAATTCTCCTTTGGCAATGATTTTGTGAATATGTCTACAAATTTGTCCTCTGACTTGCAAAATTCCAAATTTATTTCTCCATTCTCAACCAATTCTCTTATGAAATGACACCTTATGGTTATGTGTTTGTTGTGTCTATGAAATACTGGATACTTTGATAGAGCTATAGAGGATTTGTTATCACAGAAGATTGGTGTTCCCTTTTGTGTCTCCTAATTTAGATATGATAGTATCCTTCTTAACCATACAGCTTGACAAGTTGTTGCATTTGCTGCCACATACTTTGCTTCTGTTGTGGCAAGTGACACAATGGGTTGTTTCTTTGATACCCATGAAATAGCCCCTGACCCAATTTGGAACACATATCCAGATGTGATATTTTGATCATCTATATTTCCTCCCCAATCATTGTTAGTGTACCCAACTAACCGAAAGTTATTTGTTGCAATATATAAAATTCCATGGCTTTTGGTGCCATTCACATACCTTAACATTCTTTTTCCTACTTGCAAGTGTGTTTCCTTTGGAGTTTCCATAAACCTGGAGATTAGACTAACTACATACATAATATCAGGTCCTATTGTTGTTAGATACATAAGACTTCCAACCATACTTTTATAAAATGTTGGATCCACATTGCTACTGCAATCATCTTTGCTTAGCTTCAAACTTGTTGTTGTCGGTTTTGATGTTGGCATTCTATTCAACATCCTAAATCTCTTCAAGATATCCCCTGCATACTTGGTTTGAGATATGAATATACCTTCATTTGTTTCTTTAACCTCAATACCAAGAAAGTATCTCAATAATCCCATCTCTATCATTTCAAATTCTTTCTTCATTGGTGTTCTAAATTCTTCTATGGACAAATTGATATTTCCTGTAAAAATCAGATCATCTACATATAAGAAAATAATTAGAATTTCACATTGATTGTTGATTTTGATGCAAAGTGTTGGTTCACTGTTGTTTTTACTAAAACCATTGTTGAACAAGTATGAGTCAATGCGGCTATACCAAGCCCTGGGTGCTTGCTTGAGACCATACAATGCTTTCTTCAATCTATACACTTTCTTCTCAAGTTCATGAGTTTCAAAACCAAGGGGTTCTTGAACATATACTTCTTCCTTTAACACTCCATTGAGAAATGTTTATTTTACATCCATTTGATGGAATTTCCAGTTCTCTTGAGATGTGTTGGCCCTTGACCAAGTTTTGAGGAAAATTTGGTCATGTTTGACCATTTTTGGGACTTCGATAGGCTAGTCGAAAATGGAGCACCCACGCAAAGCGGAGATTGTGGGATATCGCTTATTTTGCGGGATTGTGGACCAAGCAAAGGGTTATTAGGGTTTATGTAATGGGTTGAGGGATGTCAGCCCATGGGTTTACCCATGATTAGGCCTTTTTGTAATTGTATAAATAATTAGCTAAGCGATGTAATAGAGGTAGTGGTTGGCTATGTGCACAGTATGTTTGGTTTAGTGCAAGAGAATGTAAGTTACTTGGTGCAAAAATGTCATATGTAAGCCTTTGTGCTATTGAGGATTTGGCTCTGTTCCTTAACCTGATTTTGAGGAAGGTGGATCTAGTGCGTTGTGCGCAGATCACCTGTCTAGTGCGAAGCTGAGCTTTGTGGCTTTGTGCATAGGAGAAGATGAATGTAAGGAGATCAAAGACTAATAAATAAGAAGAAGAAGTTGGTGGATTTATCCCCACACTCGGGTGAACCACATATATCTTGTGTTGATGTGCTTTGTGCAATGTTGTCAATGTCGTTTATGTGCTTATTTTCTTAGTGTTGTTGTATAACCTATAATGAATGCATCTGATATCGTAGCTTAGTGCTTAATGATGTGAATGAATGCTAGATATGAGTTGATGCTATTTGCTAAATGATTAGATGTGCTTAATCTTGATTGATACTGTGTTGATCTGTAATAAGGGTTTAACCTGCGATCTGAATAAGGTTCAAGAACTAATGCATGTTATTGGCTAAGTGCTCTTTCAAGTGTTGTAATCACAAATCTGTGTCCCAGGTTGGTTGTAGACACCTGATTCCTACAACCCCCCCTTCCTCTACCCTTGGTGAGACATCATCTGCTTCATAGGTGTTGCTGAAAGGGCCAGTAGTTAGGGTTGTGTTTGTGTAATGTTGAAGTGTTGAACCCTAGGTCTACCCCTGTTCCAACAAATGGTTCCATTGTCGGGACCTGAAACTGTGATTGCTGGGAACTGAAGAAAAGAGAAAGATCTATGTGTATATCTGTTGCTGTAGTGTGCGGTATTCTACTTGATTTGTGAAGCTCTGTGCTAAGAGAGAAGCCTGATATGAAGAAAAGAGGTAAGATCTTAAAGCTTTGTGCTCTGGTAAAGGTAAGATAAGTGGAAATTTTTTCTTTGAACATATGAATATAGGTATGTTTGATAGATTTTGTCCTAGTCTGAAAACTAGGGCACAACTAGAAGAAAGATTTGATCTGAATAAATTTGATAGAGATAGTGAAAGATATGTTATTCCTATGCATTGAAAGAATTTTTGGACTAACAAGTGGATGCAGGAACCTAGAAAGAATTTTTGTAGATTGCAGGTCCATCACTGTGATCCCAGTGCGTAGTACAGGAAAGGTTGGGGATCGTTTAAAAGAAAGAGAGGATTGACATTGTGTTATAATTGGAGACGATCGGGACATCTTGCTAAGGAATGCCCTAGTACAGGTCCTATTTGTCTCTGTTGTAAAGCTATTGGTCAAAAAGTTGAGGATTGACCTAGAATGATTGCCAAAGTTGAAAAGATGAACATGAGACAAGAAAACTATGAAGAAGTTCAAGGGACTAAGGATATGTTAGAAAACCAGAAAGAATCAGAGACTATGTTATTACAACTGAAAGAAACACTGAATGATCACAGAGACATCAGTTTACCAGAGATCTTAAAAGGGAAGCAGTGCATAGAAGTAAGAATAGGAGACTTCGACATAGATTGTGTCTTGGATGAGAAAACACAAGTAAATATCATGTCAGAAATCACTTGGGAAATTTTGGGAAAACTTTCTATGATACCTTCATTGGGAAGGATAGGTTTGTTTAAAGGAAAGATGATAACCCTATGTGGAAGAGTTACTAATGTTCCTACAATTTCTCATGAAACATCGACCGAAGAATAATTTGAAGTCATTAATTTTGTTGAGAACATCACCCCTTTCCCCCTTTTAGTAGGAAAGACTTGGATTGAGAAAGATGAGATCCGAAGAAAAGTAGAGGAGGAAGCTATAGAATAGAAGAAGCAAGAATTAAGGGCCCTCATAGCTAGAAAAATAGAGTGACTAATACAAGAACAAGAGGATAAGTCGAAGCAACAAAGGGCCAGAGAATTAGTTCTTGAAGTTGAAAGAACACAAGAAGGCTTAAATAACCTGTCCATGCAGGAAAGAAGTGCATCCACCCCAGAAATAGTAAGAGAAGAGGTATTACAATTGAACCCTTTGAAATACCCTCGACAGTGTGAAGTTACTACGCTAAGAGAAGATAAGAATAAGAATGGAAAGAGGAACCTAGAGACTCAAATCATAGGAAATAAGGCAAGAAAGCTCAGCAAGAAGAAAGAAAAGTTAGAAAAAATGCAAGAAGTTCCAGAGAAGACTTCGTAGAAGGAGAGCTTGCCAAACTTGAACCTCATCGGAATAGAAGAACCTCATGGAATGGGACTTCGCCATGGAGAAGCTATATGACCGTTGGAGGCATCCTGACTATTAAAATGATGCTCCAGAATGGTTAGAAACAAAGGTATTGATGGAAAGATCGTCGTTGGATTGTTGGGACTGTGCCATAATGACCCGATTCATATTGATTGAGGTATTCCTACCCATTGGAGGAATCTGTTACGACATTTCTTATTTAACCCGTCGGATGCTGCGCTGGGACCACTTTTTGCAAACTGAGATATCTGAGCTAACAAAGAATTGATTGCATGTCATGCTGTGATGTCTAGACCTCGCTGTCCGTTTGATTACCTTGTCTGTCTATTCACCTACCTGATCTCCTTGATTACAAGTGTGAATGTCAAGCAAGCATAGTGCACTAGAGAAGTCTGTGGAGGAGTTTTTCATAGACCTCATGGCTAAGAAAGTCATGCCTGTAGGAATATAGGCATCGTCGACTGGTGGATTGCAAGCATCCCCATCGAATGGATGACGTTTTGGCCGCACTGCTGAGAAATGAAGAAAACACCGCGATGATCTGGCTAATGCGAAGTAGATCTCGTCTGTATTTCCATACTACATCCCACCTTTGGCTGGCACGGTTAATCGCAACAACATCCCATGTGATTTCGAATACACGTTGATCACTGCATACCTCCCGAAGGGGATATGCACAGTTGGACCCCAGTTGGGACTGATCCCAGCTCTCAGGATCAATGACTTCAACCTCGGAGAAAGGAAGAACTATGTGATCTTCACGCTGCATAGGTACCTGATGAATATGACTGGGAAGAATCCTCAAATAGTTCCCTAGCCGTGTATTAAGGAGCTTGCATGATCCACGATCTTGAACGTGCTGAAAATCCCCCACTTCGACCGACATCAGGAGGTTAACACCTGTGTTAAACTTCTCATGTCGTGCTCTCATGGAGGTTATCTTTGGTTAGATAGGTGCATCACTATGGATTCGGCACTAATCCACCTGATCACTAGATTGAGCATGCAGGGACTGGACCCTTAGCAGTTCTACCCAAGGAAGGTTTCATATTGCTCCTTGGCCTAGCGTATAAAGGAAGAATATGGCGATGTAGAGAAGGGAAAGCAAGGCTACAAGGTAGCCTCTATCCAGGATGGAATAGTGCGCCTTGATTTCCAACTGATCGCTGGCAAGCTCGTTAGAAAGAACCAACTGACACAAGTCACAAGGTTCGTAGTGGACCTCGCACGAAAGTGCGTAGAAGGAATGCAGATGAACTGGGTGAGTTACCTCGTCAAGGAGTTGGAGAAGGACTTCCACAAAGCACAAGATCAAGGGTACGAGTTTCACTTTAGTTGGCTACTTATATTGATCACATTTGTCGCTTGACAAATGTTGGAAGGAGCAGCCTTCCCAGAAATCACGCCATCAAAGCCATTGGCCATAAGGTTCTCCACCTTGTTGTACATGAATGACATGGCAAAGCAGTGGTGGTTGAATGTTGTCTTCCACGCTTACTACCTACATTTGAAGCACACCATGGAAGGATTTCCGTAGATGACCCCGAATACTTTGCATCAATATAGGGAGCCAGCGAAGTTCCGCGCAGACCGACACTTCATCTACATCACCGTGCACAGGGATGAAAGTAAGGAGGAGCTGCAATCTTAGTATAAATTGACCGATGAAGACATGGAAGAGATCACTAAGGAATGGCCAACAGAATTCCTTGTACTGGTCAAAGATGCAAAACTCTCCGACTCCGACATCATCGGAAGTCCTTTGGTCACCCAGATTGAGTATGATGGACAGAGAAGCACAAAGAAAAAGAAGAAAAATGAGGAAGTGGAGGACATATAAAGTGATGAGAAGGATAACACATCAGAGGAAAGTAGGCCCGATTCACCCACAGGAGGAGGAGGAGACGAAATGAACCAAGAGGAAGGAGGGGAAGAAGGAGACAAGCAAGAAAAAAGTGAAGTGACACCACCAAAGGATCCCCTTACAGAGGCCGAGACATCAAAGAAAAGGATTTTTTCTCCAAAGAAACCCTCATCATGGAAGAAGACGCGAGCCAACAAACCCCAGTCGAAGAATGTTCTCATAGTGGATGACGTTGATCTCATCATCGTAGCCATAGAGGATTCTTTAGAAGACATCTTGCAGAGACATGACCAAAGCAAGAGTCGGTGTATGACATAATAGAGAAGGAGCTCAAGGACATACAACAAGCTATCCATTTGAACCACGCAGTACCTACTGCGCCTTCGTCATCGGAAATTGTAGAATTGGGGGATGAACCCACCCAATTACGAAGGCTAGCAGATGAAACTGAGGCTCGACTCTGACGAGTCCAAGAAGAAAAGGAGCAGGCCACAAAGGCCTTAAAGAAAGAAAAGGAGGAGGTCCTAGAGCAACTTCGAGTTGCATAGAAAGAGAAAAATGAAATTCAGGCGAAGTTCAAGCAGAAGAATGCGAAGATACAGGAAGAAAAGGTCAACTACTCGTAGACCATAATGCAATCAAGGAGGCAGTAACTAGAGCACTTCTCTCTATGTTGATCTTGGCACAGGAGGAACTAGAGTCAACTGAGATGCAAGTGGGGAAGCTCATTGAGGCCATTCGGCAGCTTCAAGTAAGAGTAATGGAGATAGAAATCCAAGCAGTGTCGAGTACTCTGCAAGAAGTACGCGACCACAGGGAGGAAGCTTCTAGGAATGCAGTAGACAAAATCAAGGCACTGGCCTCAGAGTGTAATAAACTGAGTGATCGAAGTGCGCAAACCTATGAGCTCCTTGCATAAGATCTGGAGATGAGGAAATTGGAAGCACAACTTCAGGAGGCGAAATAGAAGGCGTCCACCATGAAGCACAGATGAAGCTACTTACTGCAGTTGAGAAGATGAAGAGGTTGCAGGAGTAGCGCACATTCTAGTAGCAGGTCACTTCCATCGATATAAAATTCATGGAGGTGACACAGAGACTCCAACCGGTGCAGGCTGAAGCCTGCACGCTTTTTGAAGAGATCGAAGGACAAGGCTCACAACTGGAACAGGTGGTCACAACAGTGGAACAACACCTGGAAGGGCCTGTCATCGAGAAAGTAATTCAAGAGTTCATCAAGCAGAAGGCTTTGGCGAAGAAGCAAGTCGAGGCAGCTCAAGATAATCTTGAGGCCTTCGAAGTAGTATTTCCCATATCTGAGTGACTCAGTATGAGTCATAGGTGAGTGTTGGGGGCATGTTGGCCCTTGAACAAGTTTTGAGGAAACTTTGGTCATGTTTGACCATTTTTGGGACTTCGAAAGGCTAGTCGAAAATGGAGCGCCCATGAAAAGAAGAGATCATGGGATATCACTTATTTTGTGGGATTGTGGACCAAGAAAAGGGTTATTAGGGTTTATGTAATGGATTAAGGGATGTTGGCCCATGGGTTTTCCCATGATTAAGCCTTGTTTTAATTGTATAAATAAGTGGCTAAGCGATGTAATTTAGGTAGTGGTTGGCTATATGCACAACATGTTTGGCTTAGTGCAAGAGAATGTAAGTTTCTTGGTGCACAGACGTCGTATGTAAGGCTTTTTACTATTGAGGAGTTGCCTTTGTGCCTTAACTAGATTTTGAGGAAGGTGGATCTAGTGCGTTGTGTGTAGATCACTTGTCCAGTGTGAAGCTGAGCTTTGTGGCTTTGTGCACATGAGCATATGAATGTAAGTAGATCAAAGACTAATAAAGAAGAAGAAGAATAAGAAGTTGGTGGACGTAGCCCCACACTAGGGTGAACCACGTATATCTTGTGTTGATGTGCTTTGTGCGATGTTATCAATGTCGTTTATGTGCTTATTTTCTTAGTGTTGTTGTGTAACCTATAATGAATGCATATGATATCGTATATTAGTGCTTAATGATGTGAATGAATTCTATATATGAGATGATGCTATGTGCTAAATGATTAGATGTGCTTAATCTTGATTGCTACTGTGCTGATCTGTAATAAGGGTTTAACCTGCGATGTAAATAAGGTTCAAGAACTAATGCATGTTATTGGCTAAGTGTTATGTCAAGTGTTGTAATCATAGATATGTGTCCCAGCTCGGTTGTAGACACCTGAGTCCTGCAACCCCCCCTTCCTATAGCTTGGGTGAGACTTCATCTGCTTCGCAGGTGTTGTTGAAAGGGCTGGTAGTCAGGGTTTTGTTGGTGCGTTGTTGAAGCGTTGAACCCTGGGTATTCCCCTGTGCCAACAAGCTGCTATTGTCAAGACAACTCGTATTTTTTCCATCCTTGCTACAGGAGAAAAGGTTTCATTATAATATCTTCCATGTTTTGTTTATACCCTTTGACCACAAGTCATTCTTTGTGTTTTTCAATTCTTCCTTCTACATCATTCTTGGTTTTATAAACCCACTTGACACCAATAACTTCTTTTCATGATGGAAGGTTTACTAGCTCCCATGTCCCACTTTTCTCAATTGCTTGCATTTATTCATCCATTTCATCACACCATTTTATTTCTTTTACCACATCTTCAAAATAATTAGGATCAAATTTAGAAAAGAAAGAAAAATTCACCAATTCATTATCATCATCTTCATACCTGGATGTCTCATATATCTCCTTCACGATTCTTGTTTTTCTTGAGCTATTGTTGCCTTGATACCTTGAAGATGATGGATTGGTTCTTCCTTTTGTGTTAGGAGTTCATGTTGGAGGAGTTTCCTGGGGGGGAATTTGGGAATTTGTTGATGGAGGTATCACTTGGGTGATACCTTGTGTGCCTTTTGATATGTCCATAGGAGGTATTTCTGCCCCAACATCTTGTGTTGTTCCTTCCTGATCATTCCATGCTTCATCTTCAAGAAAATTCACATCTCCACTGATTTTTAAGTCCTTTGTTTTGGGATTGTATAGTTTGTATGCCTTTCATTGTTCACTATATCCAATAAAAACACATTTTTCTCCTTTATCATCCCATTTTTGTCTTATTTATTTGGGTATATGTGCAAATTCCACACAACCAAAAACTCTCAAGTGTTCAACACTAGGATATTTCTTGCTCCATACCTCTTGTGGAATCATGTTAAAAACACTTTTTGTGGGATGTCTATTCAACAAATAATTGTATTTTCTACTGCTTCACCCTAGAATTCATTTGACAATCCTTTAGCCTTTAACATGCTCCTATCCATTTCTCGAATGGTTATATTTTTCATTTCTAGCACACCATTATGTTGTGGTGTATACCTTGCTGTAAATTTCTTCTTGATTCCATGTTCTTTGCAAAAATTTAGAAATTCATTTGATATGTATTCTCCTCCTCTATCAGTCCTTAGGACCTTTATGTAGTGTCCACTTTGTTTCTCAACTAGGGCCTTGAATTGTTTGAATATCTCAAAGGCCTCATATTTATACTTTAAAAAATAGACCCATGTTTTTCTACTGAAATAATCTATGAAAGTTATAAAACACTGACTTTTTCCAAGAGATGCAGTTTTTATAGGACCACACAAATCTAAATGAATCAACTCAAGTGAAGATCTTTCTCTCCATGATTTACCAGAGGGAAAATCATTTCTATGTTGTTTTTCCAAATGCATCCCTTACATATTTTAGTAGGTTGTTCAATCAAAGGTAGTCCTCTTACCATCTTCTTTTTATACAAAAAAATTAGTCCACTGTAACTCAAGTGATCATGTCTTAGATGCCACAACCTAGATTGGTCTATTGTATCAACTTTGAATGTTTCTGAAAATTCATTCTTCATGGTTAAAGGAAACATTTTTGTCTTTGTCATCTTAACTGCTATAATTTGACTATCACCACCATTTCTATAAAAAATAATGCATTCTCCATTCTCAAACCTAACCTTATATCCCTTTTGAACTAATTGTCGAACGCGAATGAGATTGTGTTTTAAACCAAGGACATACTATACATCTTGGATTTGTTTAATTTCAGATTGCTTGGTGCAAATGGAGATGCATCCTTTACCCATGACTGGCACTTTGTTATTATTTCCCATTCTCACCTCAGATTTCATAGATTCATCAATGCTAGAAAACATTTCTTTGTTTCCACTCATGTGGTTTCTACAACCACTATCTAAGTAGCAAAAATCCTTATTACTTTCTTCTGCTACATTGCAAATGATGAAAAAATTTTCTTTCTTTTCACTTTCATTTTCTTCCCTCTTAATGAAATTTGCATTTTATTGATACATATCATATTTCTTTTTTCTACATTCAGATGAATAATGTCCAATCTTTTTATAGTAGTGACACTCGACATTTGATTTGTCATACCTTTGTGAAAAGATTCCACATGAATTGTTGTTTCTCCTTCCTCTTCCACGTGTTTTTGAAGAATTGCTTTGTCCTCTTTCATGGCTATTGTTGAAGCTTCCACTTCCACTACCTCTAGCCAAACCTCTATTGTTGGATGATCTACCTCTTCCTCTAACTGAAACTTGAGATCTAAAATCTTTCTCATAAGAGACGATAACTGATCTATTCAGCCTTTGTTCATGGATTTGCAAGGAATCCATAAGCTCATCAAGGCACATTTGAGTTAACTCCTTTGAATCTTCTATTTCTACAACAATAGAATCAAATATGGGAGGAACAATTATCAAGGTTTTTTATATGATTCTTTAATCCTCAAGAGTGTCTCCATTAGTTCTAATTTGATTAACCAAGCTCATAGTACGAGTAAAGAAATCATTAACTGAATCATACTCCTTCATTTTCAAATTCTCATATCTCTTCTTAACAATTGTAACTTGACAAGATTTACCTTACTGATTCCTTGGTATGCATTTTTCAAAGTCTCCCATGCTTGCTTGGATTTTGTAGCTACGGTTATCCTTGGAAAAATGGAGTCTCTCATAGTTGTCTATATAAATTAAAGAGATTTGACATCCTTCTTCTTATTCTCCTTCAGTGTGTTCCTCTCATCTTGAGTGAGTGCACTGAATGCAACTTGGTCTGCAGGCTCATGGAATCCATTTTCAACTAACTCCCACAACTCTTGATAGAAAAAAATGGTCTTCATCTTGATGCACCAAACACCATAATTTTTCCCATCAAATTGTGGTACTTGCTGCCACATGTTGTTGCTGCTAGCCATTTTAAAGAACCACAATATAAACACAAAACACCTCCTATAACCTACTCTGATACAAATCGGTGGGAAAAAAAAAAACAGAGTTTGTGTAATAAACAGAGTAAAGAAAATAGAGTACAAAACAAAGTATTCAAATTTGTTGTATATGCAGTGAAAAAACAAATTTATATTGAAAACATTTGTCAGTTACATCCAGTGTTGTTGCACTTTAGTTCTTCTCCTTCTCCATTGAAAAATACCTTCTTCTCTCTTCTGCTATATAAAAGGAGAAGACCTTCACTACTTATAAAAGATGGAACTAGAAAATATCCTACCCACTACAACCACATGCATTTAAAATTTTGATGACTAGCTAAAATGTATTTAAGAGGATCACCAATTGTCCTAGGTGAAAGTCAAAACAAAATGAAAGGAATTTATCTCAGAATGCAGGGCATTTATATCAAACTGCATATCAATCTTATCTTCAACATTCTAGACTATTCTCCATTCTTTCCAATTCTCCCCCTTAACGAAGAAAGGATTGACTCGCACAACCAACATCTCCTTAAATAGTTCAAATTTAATCTTTCATAGGGACTTAGTGAAAATATCATAAGCATTGTCATTAGTATTACAATACATTAAAACTATCTCAGTAGACTGTATCTTTTCTCTAACAAAATGAAATTGTGCTTCTACATGCTTTGTGTGTGCATGATAAATTAGATTTGTTACAAGCTTAATAGATCTCTGGTTATCATATTTGATAACAATTTCATTCCTCTAACTTTCTCCAACATCTTGAAGAAGTCTTTATGACCAAACAACTTCACAAGTGGCTACACACAACACTTTATATTCAGCTTTAGTGGATGATAAAGATACAGATGATTGCTTCTTACTTCTCCATGATATAATTCCAGATACAATATTGAAAGCATATCATGTAGTGGATCAACAATAATCTGGATTGTCGGATCAATCTGAATCAGAGTATCATGTCAACTCGACATCAAATGAATCAATATATTTAATACCAAAATCAATTGTCCCTTTGAGATACCTCTGTACCCCTTTTGCTGCATTCCAATGACTTTCAAGAGGTCTCACCATAAATGGACTTAACACGCTAACTAAGTATGCTATGTTAGGCCTGGTTGTAATGAGATAGTTGAGACTTCCCACTAGCTATCTATAAAATGTGCCATTTACCTCTTTTGAACCATCATCACAATAAAGATTGAAATTATGTTGCATTGGAACATAAGCAACTTTACACTGATCCATTTTAAACTTCTTGAGTACTTCTCTGACATATTTACTCTGTGTAACAAAAGTTTGACCAACATCCCTCAAAACTTCAAGACCTAAGAAGTAATGCATTTCACCAAGATCTTTCATTTCAAATACTTGTGAGATTTGCTTCTTAATTTCATTAATTAATTTATTAGAAATTCCCGTGATAATTAGATCATCAACATATAAGAAAATTAACACAACATGTCCCTTTTCATCAAACTTGGTATATAGATTTGGATCGCTCTTGTTTCTCATAAAACCTTGTTGAATAAAGAAAACATCTATCTTTTCATACCATGACCCGGGTGCCTGTTTTATCCCATATAAATATTTCTTTAATTTACACACTAAATGTTCTTGACCATTTTGTACAAACCCTTTTGGTTGAGTAAGATAGACCTCCTTTAACTCACCATTCAGAAAAGTAGATTTAACATCTAATTGATGTAATTTCCAATGATACTTCGTAGCTAAAGCAATTAATGATCTAATTGTGTTTAATTTAGCTACTGGTGCAAATGTTTATGCATAATCAATGCCCTCCTTTTGTGAGTATCCTTTGGCCACCAATCTATCTTTGTATTTATCTATACCACCATCTTCTTTAAACTTAGGTTTGTATATCCATTTACATCTAATAGGATTTTTATCTTTAGGCAATTCAGTCAATTCCCAAGTTTTGTTTTTCATTATAGAATCATATTCTTCCTTCATTTGTTTTCTCCACTCTTCATGTTCATTAGATTCATTAAAGTTCATTGGTTCTATGACCTTCAAAACACTGAACATCATGGCATAATATTTATACCTTTCAGGTGGACGAACTTGTCGTGAGGATCTTCTTAATTGGCTGGTGAATTCTTCTCTATTTTGTGAAGATCCTTCTTCACTGTTGGATGTATGCATGTCACTGAATGCATCTTCCTATTGCTGCTTCTCTTTGAATTATTCTTTGACCTCTTCATATTCAAGTAGAACATGCCATCCCTCATGATTGTTGCTTTCATTACTTCCTTCTGCCTACTCATGGAAAATTACATCTCTAATTGCAAGCACTTTGTGAGTAGATGGATCAAACAATTTATATGATTTAAATTCTGAACAGTGCCATATGAAAATAAATTTTATGGCTTTATCATGAAGTTTCTTCCTATTCTCCTTTGGAATGTGTGCAACAACCTTACACCCAAATATCCTCAAATTATGAACTGTTGGTTTGGAACCATACAAGGCTTCGAAAGGAGTTTTATGATCAAGAGACCTTGTTGGGATTCAATTCTTTAAATAAACAATAGTACTAATGGCTTCAACCCAAAAAGTGTTTCACATGTTCTTACCTTTGATCATACTTCGTGGACACTCCACAAGAATTCTTTTTTTCCTTTATGCAACTATGTTTTGTTGTGGAGTATGAGGTACTGTAAACTGTTGTAATATTCCATGATCTTTGCAGTAGTTGATGAAGATCCCTGATCTGTACTCTCCCCCTTGATCTGAACGAAGAATTTTTATAGACTTCATGGTCTGCTTCTCCACCATGGATGATTTTAGGGGCTAAATTTCGCTCGTGGGCTAATTTTCCATGGTTTTTCCAAAAACGAGATTCGCTATTTTAAAAATGA
Source organism: Picea mariana (assembly GCA_032191745.1). Classification (NCBI taxonomy): domain Eukaryota; kingdom Viridiplantae; phylum Streptophyta; class Pinopsida; order Pinales; family Pinaceae; genus Picea; species Picea mariana. The sequence goes on from JASDQU010108297.1 coordinate 83,345, forward strand.
TTCGCCCAAATTCTATAGGATAAAATTATTTTACCTTAAAAATTGACAAAATTTTATAAAAACTATATAAAATCCTTAGAAATTTGAATATTTTTACAAAAATATCGCCAAACATTTATAGTTGGCATATGAAGGATTAGTAAGATTCGCCAAGGTTTCTGCATTTTAAAATAAATTTCCATCCTTAAAATCATCCGTGTTCTCCACCATGTTTTTGAATTCTTTGAAGTATTCAAAGACATTACTCTTTTTCCTAAGGAAGTACACCCATGTGTACCTTGTGCTATCATCAATAAACAACAAGAAATAATAGGAACCTCCTAAATATCTTGTTTTCATCGGTCCACAAACATCAGTATGCACAAGTTCTAATATTCTCTCTTTTTCATATGGAATTCATCTTTGTGCATTTTTCCTAATGCACAACCTTCACAAGCAACATGATCATTCTTTAGTATAGGGATTCCTTCAACCATACTTTGTTTTTGCAACAACAATAAATCATGATAATTGATATGTGTATACCTCTAGTGCCAAAGAGTCTCTGTTGAAATAGCTGCAGTAGTCAGTGCTTGATGGTTCTTACTAGTAACATCAAGTTTGTACAATCCTCCAATTTTGACTTATGAAGCAACAGTCTTGTAGTGATCCATCAAATCCTTCACTAACAATGTGTTTTAAAATATTTGACCCTCAGAACCTAATCTGTAGCTGTTGACATAGAGATGAGGTTTTTCTTTATCCCAAGTACATACGCAACATTGTGAAGGTGCCTGACAGTTCCATTTGGCACGTCAATGGAATATCTCCATATCCCTTGATCTGATGTGCGTGATCATCTCCAAGATAAATATGGGCACCATTCTTTGTTTATTTGAAATTTACATACCAATTCCTATTGCATATCATATGGATCGAGGCTCTAGAATCCACAAACCATGCATTGAGATCGTTAGTTTCAGCATATAATGCAGTATTAGACAAGAATAATCTGAGATCTCTTGACTCAAAATTGGGGGTTTCATAAGTATCAACAAGAAACAATCCCAGGTCTCTTAAATTAGAATTCATGGTTTTTTTTGCATAATGACTCGAATGTCTTCTATTTCTATTTCTAGCCTCATCACCTCTCTTCTTTTGACATTCTCTAGCAAGATGACCAATATTACCACAATAGAAACACTTGGGCTCAGTTTTGTTAGATGGAATACCTTGATTCGACTTTTGAAATGTTTTCCTTTGAAAAAGATTTCCTCCTCTACTTCCGTCTCTTTGCTTCCCTTTAAAGAATTTGTTCTTCGTCCACACTCCCAAGTCTATATTATGAGGCTTCAAATTTGTGTGCCTCTCTTCTGCTTGTAACAATATCCTTGTCAGTTCTTCAAAGATAAGAGAATTTCCCTTACTGCAAAACCTATTATGAACATCTGACAATATTATGACATTTCATTTAAGGTGATTGTAACAAGATCAATATTCAATATTGATTCTCCTATATCTCCCAATTTATCCTTTAATTCTTTAATTATTTGAACAAAAACATTGACAGATTCATGCACTTCCATTTTAATACTCAACAACTTAATACTCAACAACTTGCTTTTCAAGAATAAAATTTGATTTGTATTCTTGGTTTCATATCATTCCTTAAGGGTTTTCCATGTTTCTGCACAGGTCTTACAGTTTCTAATATGAAGAATTAATCTATCTTTCACATACATTCTCAATAGCACCTTTGCCTTGTTTTCGTGCTTGTCCCAATCTAGGATTGACGTTGTTGTCTCTCCTGCAGTCGCATCAACCACACACCGTAGCCCTCAACCACACACCGTAGCCCTCCATCAAGGTCTGCATCTTGAATTTCCAATTGGCGAAATTTGAGCCATGGAGCTTGTTCGCTTCATTGAGGTAAATTTCTGCAAGTGGATTCGCCATTCACGCAAACCTGTGTACAGTTCCGCGACCAACTCCGATTTGCATCTCGTGTCTGCGCCTTTGCGATCGACTCACTCACCTCCAATCTGGTCAGATCTGAAAACTGCTCGTTGACTGTCGTCACCCTTCATTGGTGAGAAAGAGTTTTGTCTTCGCTCAGAAATCTCCGAGCACGCCTATTCCACTAGGAAAATGCGTTGATATGCCGACGAGAAAAAAAAATGACGTAAGGAGAAGAGACCCAGCGCATTATCTCCCAAGGGCAGGGTGCGCTGGTCTCATAAAGAGGGTTTTGAATCGTTGAACTGCTTTGGACTTCGTCCTGTCACTCGTCCGAATTTTCTTTGTGACTCGTCTCCTCGTCTACGCCCACAATCCGCTCTGATACAAAATTGGAACAATGACAAGGAAAGACAAAATTAATTATTGAAAGAAATGTACCGCCCCAAGGTG
>JASDQU010108297.1:86597-103355 GCA_032191745.1 Picea mariana
ATTTAAAAGGTCATTATTTCTGTCCATTTTTAATAGATGTAACTCTTTGGACGTAATTATAGCAGGTCCGTTCATTTCCTTGACGAAACGAAAAGAAAAAGGAAACCAAACGTTTTTAAGAACTTCACTGTACCTGCTCACTCTATAAATATAATGCTTCGATTAAAACCTTCTACTTTTCTGAGGGAGCCATCAAGTGATCAGAGTCACACTTCATTTATTCCTTGCTCTTATCAATCTTTTTGCAGGAAATACAGTAACCATCTTTGTTTTTGGGGCAAAAATGAATCCAGATACGCCAACCCCTACGGTTGAAACATCTCCGAGAATTTCCCCAACCGTTGAAGCAGCCCCTGATCTGAATTCTGGACCAACTCCATTGCCTCCCAAGTTGGAAGAGACTGCAAAGTCGGATAGCCAACCAGCTGAGCCCACTACGCCACGTCGACAAATTAGAAGATTCAAACCGCCGGCAACAGCGCCCTCCGTGAGAAGACCCTCTCCATGGACGCCAGCTTTTAGCATCGCATCATATCGTAATCCCTCATCAGACCGTCATAGAAGGCCTGCATGCAGTACATGTGGGAAATGATATACAAAACTCTTTTCCAATTATCACCTTCCATAGCTATTGAAGTTTGCTATATCAATATCCAGTATATATAAATAAAATGTACAGAATTCTATATATTTTGATATTGGCAGTGATACTGTACAGTCTCAAGACACTTAATATATCAGGTATTACAGATGGCCTGTTTTGCTAAAGGAGTGTGAACCTCCAATATGAGTTATGAATGCCTGGTTTTGACTGTTCTATATCTGAATCTTAAATCAAAACAAATTGTCATATAAATATGATTGGGTACCATTTTGATCTCCAGTGTGAAACCGAATTTGTTGGGAAGATAATTTTAGTGAAAGAATGCGTTAATTCCGTTTATTATTTTCCTTTCAAAGTAAATTGGAAAGAGCTTCATGGGATCTGTTCCCATAACCTTCTTCTGACTTTAATGTTTTATAATATCATGAATCTTGATAATCTTTATCAACCCAAATGGATGAATAATCTTGTTAAATAAGGGGACAAATAATTTTGAAAGCATTAAATATGGGAAAATGTGGTTAACCAAAATCATTTTTTGAATTCTTAAATGGTTGAGAGAAATTAAGTTTTGAATTTTTAAATAGTTGAGAGAAATTAAGTATAGTACTCTGTGTATTGTTGATGATTGGAAAGGAATGCCTTTCACCAATGTTCTTAAGATTCAGCAGCTCAATTTTACAGCTTTGCACGTAAAATTGATAAATTAATCATATATATATATATAAGAAGAGTCAAGGAATTGAAATATTTAGACTAGAGTTAAAAATATTGAGTTAAAATAGTTGGTTTATAAATAAAATGAAAGGGTAAATTAATAATATATACAAAAAGATTTAAGACATAGACAACCTCACTTGAAATTTATGTTTAATCTTACTTTGTCTCTTTCATCCATATGAATCATGTATGCTATCAAGGCCTTTAAATGAACAACAAGGGAATAGTTGGCTACATGAGATATATTGGGAGGTCATGTGGTAAACATCTCTTTTCAATTTCAAAAAAAGCTTTTTGATATTCTCATATTTTAGAAAAGTATTGATATAGCAAGGAATAGTAATCTGTCTAGGTCACTTTTTAAGTAATAAAACAAAAAAATGTATATAAATATTAAATTTTTAAGAAAAGTAAATTAAATTTGAAAAAATACATAAATAAACAACCAATCACTTAAATATATATAAATATTAACATTAAATTACAATAAACACATAAAAGTAAAAAGATGTAAAATTTATTTTTCCATATTTCAACAACCCAAAAATGATTAACATACTTACTCTAAAAGTCCACACTGCTCAAGGCGCTTGGAGATTTATTTTATTTTAAATTTATATACGTCCACACTGCTCAATGCGCTTGGAGATGTATTTTATTTTAAATTCATATAAATCTTATAAATTCAATGCAATGAGCTCCACCTATTATATAAAATTCACATTACTTACACTCTTTGTTTTGCTTTTATTATTCTAAACGTCCTCACTGCTCAAGGCTTTTGGAGATTTATTTTACTTTAAATTCATATAAATCGTATAAATCCAATGAATCTTCTAATTTGATTTAATGCTAACATCCCTGCGTTTATTAAATGCTATTAACTATTACTAATTATTATCACCGTACATTGATCTTAAAATTTAATTGTTGGTTTATTAATTTGCATAAAGATCATATTCATATTGGTGTAATTAACAGATCTATTAATCTGTGGTGGCATTAGCTTCAGCTTTGACCTTTGATTACTTTCCTTTTACTAAACATATTTATTTTTGTTGAACTCTGATTACTTTCTTTTGATTAAAGATATTTTTTTTTTCTCAAAAGTAAAATAATTATTTTTTAATAATATTTTAATTGTTTTTATTAAAAATTCTATTAATTAATAAGATTTTTTTCTCAAAAGTAAAATAATTATTTTTTAATAATATTTTTATTATTTTTATTAAAAATTATATTGATTAATAAGATGGATATTTATTTTTGAGATGTTTACATATCCTTTACCAATGTTTACGTATCCAAACATATCCTTTGCCAATGTTTACATATACTAAGTATACTAAGTTTGAAGGAGATTATATCTTCATTATCTTTATTGATGCTCTTTTTAAGTCAATAACTAGAACATGACATAATGCATTTTTGGAAATCTTCTACATCCTAAGTTAAATCCTTTAAACCTAAGTTTATTCAAGTTAAATCCTCTCCTTTATAACCTAAGTAACCTAAGTTTATTCAAGCTCATATTCATGTCATTAATTTTAAATAATTGCAATGCAATTGAATTCCATGACTATCATACATATCTTTTGCCAATGTTTACATATCCTAAGTTTGGAGGAGATTATATCTTCATTGTCTTTATTGACGCTCTTTTTATTGACGCTCTTTTTGAAGTTTTTTGAAGTTAATAACTAGAACATGACATAATGTATTTTTGGAAATCTTCTATACCCTAAGTTAAATCCTCTCTATAACCTAAGTTTATTCAAGTTAAATCCTCAATAAACTAAGTTTATTCAAGCTCATATTGATGTCATTAATTTTCTATATTTGCAATGCAATTGAGTTCCATGACTATCATACAGAGAGCAAAGTACACACTTGTTAGTTCATAATCGTAGACCATCATAAAAAAACAAAGTACACATCCTAGTTCATTGGTCCCTTGACTGAGTTTGTTTCACCATCATTCATCAGTAAGTTTCATTTCTACTTATTGTTCACTGTTTGCAAGTAAGTTTCATTCCTGGTTATTGTTTTTATTGTTTACTATTTGCAAGTAAGTTTCATTTACATCCTAAATGCTTTGAAAAATAAGATTAACTTTCTATTTACTTCCTATTTGTTTTTTATTTACTATTTACTTTTACTGCTCTTTAACGATTTTAAAATCAACCCAAATTGCTAGAAAATATGTTGTGAAATGGATACCTGCAACAACACAAATTGTGTAGGGAATTTAGCTTTCCGAACAACCAATGTGCAGTCTAGGTAGCACCAAGTCTTCCTCTGAATTCATGCCCTCCCCTCGCCTTCTTGAATTTGGTGATGGGTGCCAAGGGATCAAAACAACGCCAGACCACACCATCGTCAGCTACGTCTTTCAAAATGGTCTTCCCTCCTGGCAACCAACATTAGGTTCGCTCCTTTCTTGGCATAGAGATAGGCCATTTGTTGCAACACATAATCAAAATACCATTAGTACTACTACAACATAATGCACAAAACACATAACAATACAGTAATTTGTTCTCCATGAATAAACCTCTCCAATTCCAGAGGATGCATTTGTGATGAGCATCGTTTTCCCTCTCGTGTTCTCGCAAGAAAGGAGGTGATCATACAAAAATAATATCTTGATCATTGCCATAAGGTAAAAGACCATTGATAAGAAAGCCATAGCTATGGGAGGTAACGTCAAATTAAGCACGCACTGCATAACTAAAACTATTATTGTTTCATGCAATGAAAAATTGCTAAAACTATGATTGTTTTATGCAATGAAAAACCATTAAAACAAACATACCTTTTATATTGAATTGCACAAACTCATAGACCTATTAGGCCATGCAAAATCTTTGCTATCTTCGTTACGCCTAATGCTGGCAAGCATTGGTTTTGTAATAATTCAAGGTTTGTAAACTATTTTCAAAATTCTTTTCAACTAGTTCAACTATTTTCAAAATTCCCTCTCACTCTTTCTTGAACTAGTCTCCCAGAATGCTACATCTAAGTTTTATGCCCATCTATGGAGTGAGGCACTCGTGGAATCGGCCTTAGTCTTCTACTGAAGATTACCCTTCCCATTACGAGGAGGCTCTTACTGTTATTTTCCCTTCTAACATATCTAGCCCGGACAACCAGCCGTATAGCTAGCTACCGAAGTACATGAGTGCAACCCTTTGTTATCCATGAGGATCACCCAGTCTTGAAGCCAAAGAAGTGCCCCCAGGCCCTGAAACGATGAAGTATCATAGGTCGGCCTAGTGGGGAAGGCTAGTTGGATAAAGATCTAGCTAGGTCCAACCCACTCCCGCACGCTCCCGCATTGCAGGTTGCAACTCGCCTGCATGAAGTTGTTAATAGAATGCATACTTGCATACTCCAAGTGGTTTCCCTTGGCTTTTACTTTGCTCAACGAACAGAGTCTCCAGCTGCCTCTTACTTTATCTCGTGTCATGCTATTTGAATTGCTTCTATTGGTGTTGGTTCAAAAGAAACTCCCACTGCATTCAACAGTTCTCTCATTCGATTGATAGGCCGCCTAAAGTTAGGTGGGTGAGTGGCTATGTTCATAGTAACAATCTCCTTTCCTCTTGACTATCAGAAGCAAGGGGAATAACGCCTGTTACATAACCCATTCCATGACTATATCCAGAACCACTTGACCAATTTCATCAGTAGAATAGGCAGGGGTAACGGTTCCAGTTGCCAGCTCCAGACCAGAATCAGATAGACTACCAGTTCTTCCTCCAGTCGGTATGGAAACAATTTGTTTGCCATTTGATGCCAGCAACATCTTAAATTTCAGCTCCAGTGCACTTGTATGTTTTTAAGGAAATAGGCCATGCATGCAGTTTGTCTCCAAAGTAGCAGTTTTGTGATTACTATTACTAGCTCTATCTCTTACTTGCATAAATGAGTGATCTCCTTTTTCTTTGTGATTTTTTTTTATTAATACTTACCTTCTTTGGTTTGAATGATTAAGATTTAAAATAGAAATAGTTTTTCTAAAATTTGGATTCTCGTTTGAAATTATGACCTATGCTATTATTTCATTAATTAATTTAGATAGAACACATGTACTTCCACATTTATTGTCTATGTCGGATGGTAGGCACGGTGGAAAAGAGGCATGTATTACACTTGCATCTCCATAGAGCTTTGGATATTTCCAAGGGGAGACCGAACATATCTAGAATAAGAAGCTCTTCGGTTTCTCTTTGATGACCCACAATAGATTAGCTAGTCGGTTATGAGATTGGTTGATCTCTTCTTGAGGGAGAAAAAACCCTAGAGAATGCTAGATGCAAAGGAAATTTAGTTCCTGTACACGTAGTTGAAGGACATGTAATCGTCGGGAGACCATAGTGAGATGTTAATAACGCATTCCATGGTCTATTGTTTGGGAAGAAATGGGAGTTCATCAGCCCCACGAATGTCGAAATTATTTTAGCTTTCCTGGACAAAATGAAGCAATATACACGAAATTCTATGGGGTTTTTAGAGAAAATCAATGAAATTTTAGGATAAATTATTGTCGATGAAAATTCAGGGGAATTGGATGGCTTGAGGAAGAGAAACTTGTCGCAAGAGATTGAACAAGATTCAAAAATTTCAGGTGCAACTTATTTTTTCTGCCTCTGCTTCTGTAGTTGTAGTATGTGTGAAGAAGATTAGTGAACCTGCGGTAAAATGGGCATTAGACAGGAGACTAATTGAAGCTGACACATGTCAGGGATCCCATTGTTACCGTTCCGACTCCCGGTATGATAATCATAGACCCCTTGTGTTTTCGTCTATTATGTATTTCTATTTTTATTTTCCATATTGAACATACCTAGACACCATTATCATATGATGAAATTGTATTTTGGCATAACAGTGTGGAGGAACATCGACCATCCAATAGATATCCTATTACTAATTATGAACTATCCTAAACCCATTTGTGTAAAATATGCACTCTCAATGACAGTTTATTTCTTGTGGTTGTTTAAATTTTATAAGAAGCATTATCGTACATTGTTGCCTGCTTTTTAAGTTCTCAACAATGTAATTTCCATCTAGGTATACACTATTAACTTTATTTGAATATTAATATTAATATTAAATTTTAAAATAGACTGATGTTAAGCCATATAGGTATATAATATTAACTCAGACTTGTCGACCATGCTAGTAAAATTGCAAGCCATGTTCAAATACCCAACTTGGACAAGAAGGTCAATAATGTAACAATAGTGATCCATTATTTATGTTGTTTCTTAACACGGAGTCCTCTATAAGAGAATTCTTTCTCCATAACTCCTCAACCTGAAAAATTGCACTAGATTATCTTAATTTTTTCTCAAGTGTTCAACATTTGACATTGATATATTCACCATCAAGGTCATTGCCACAACCCTTTTATTTGCCATGGGATCTCTGAAACATGTTGAGGAATCCTCACTTCAAATGGAAAATGAAGAACATTCTAAGGTACTGCACATACCCCAATCAGAAGTTGGACAATTTGAATTGAAACCTTGACTGAAGTGGAACTCTCTATGTAATAAAATTTTCTTCCAACAACTATAATTACAAATTATCAAATTTGAAGATTAATTTGGATAGCAAGTCTTGCAATGAAAATGTATGAGAACTTTGGTTGCAAGAAACATTCTCATAGACCATGTAAATAAGACCTTCAATATCAAATCTTTAATAGGAACTAGAGTACCCTGATATTTGACATGTTGTGCATATTTTGAGCTTCTTCTGTCTAAATGTTGTTGCAACCTTCAAATTCACCAACTAAAAGTTCCCATCCATAAACTATGCAAATACGAACATTTGGATCTCCATGAGGTATAACCATCTCCACAAAGCTTCGATAGTGGGCCATATGTCTCTGACCTCCATTGCCATCATCATATGCAACATAATAAATCACCAGCACTGAATCCTTACTGCCAAGGCTCTGTTTCACCACTGAAAATGTTGGTTTCTCTGGTGATAAGGGTAGGCCATCTTTCACAATAGTTGGTTCACTTAATTTCTTAAGAAAATAAATCTCATTGCTTCTTAGATTTTCGGCATAAGCTTGAGCTTCCTTTTGAGTAAAAAAAGAAACCTCAACCTGAAAAATTGAACTAGATTATCTTAACTTTTCCTTCAATTGTTCAACATTTGACATTGATCCATCTGCAAGTTGTTGAAAATCACTCCTTTCCATCACACTTTCCACAACACTCTACCTAAAATATTAACATAAATATCACCAAACAAAGGAGGGATAACCTTGTTTGTCTATTGCAAAATACAAGTTAAGAAAATGAAATGAAAAGTAGCAGTCCACTTGATATCCATGGTCTTGATGAACTTTCATGAGCTAGAATAGTAAGCTACATATATTTCAAGTACCGATTCCCGTTTCTATATCACAATAGTTTTCTGTAATATTCCCATGGATATTTTTCCCATGAAGAATAAAATTATAGCTATTCATATGAAGTTATACTAATACATATAGATTTTAAAAAGATTGCACCCAGTAGCATAAGAGAATATGCAATAGACGGTTTCAGGTCACTAGTGTGTTAAATTTAAAATGTATCCTTTAATAAGCCATCTCAGGCCTTAACTTTATCCTAGTGCTCTGGAAGAAGAAATATAAGACTGAGTACGCACAACTGAAAAACCTCAAACCAAGAGAAACATGCATGACAAACAACAAAAATTTAAGATATATTAACTGAAATGGGAAACTGTTAGGATGTATTATATACACTTTTATGGAAGTTAAATGATGAGTAAAGCATGTCGCATGTTGGAGAAATAGAGTTTAGTCTATAATTTTATAGATTGAAAAAATTGAAATGTGTGTGTGTGTGTGTGTGTGTGTGTGTGTGTGTAAAGCAAATAACAACCTTTACTAAGAGACTATTTTGTTGAGATTTTTTCCTGACAATAACACCCATAGATTTTCGATCAGAATCAAGCTCCAACAAAGATAGCCTCTACGATCTTTGTATCAACCAATCATAATTACCTATAAAAATTCAAAGAAGAGGCTCAACAATTAGTAGATATAGCTCTAATATACAATGCATTGCTGTAAAAAGACAAGAATTTTATATACTAAATATCCTGATTAAAGTAGATTATGGGCATACGCACTCACGTAATTTCAATGTGCCGCTATTGACAATGAAAATTTCATAACATGCCTTTGGATCCAGACCTCCCATATTTTCAACCAAGACCTTCATAAACCAAACAAGAAGGAAATAGCCAGAGGATATGTTAGAAATTAGAACACCAAAATGGAAGATCAAATCAAATGTCTGATTTCTTCAAGTGACCCCAAAGAATCATAAAATTGAAATTTTGCATCTGAATTGAAAAGAGTGCTTAGGGTGCCTTTTGTTCCCCTTTTATAGTTTGTTTTACAAACTGGAGATTTCATTCCCTCCATTATTCCTCTACAGAAAGATCTTCATTACCAAGATAATTACTTACAAATTGGCCTTGACATTGATCCGGATTTATGAGTGGAACGAAAGGAATAACATATTGAATACAATAACATAGAGATACGGATAACAACAGCAGATATACATTGAACAATAACTTCTATTGAATAAATAAAATAGGATGAAACTGTAAAAATGCAGAATTGGAAACAACTTGCTCGGATGGTGGTCGCTATCTCTAAGAAGAGATGTGGCTTGCTACATGCATCCATCTGAGCAGAATGATTACAATGAGGCTCCAGAGGCCTTTTTTAACATCACTCATGAATGCCAAAACCCTACACATCCAAAAACCTAACCCTAGGAGATGAAAAGCCAAAAGTTATGTGGGCCTTAATGGGTAAGTTGGTACCTCAGCTTCTCGAGGTCGTAACTTTTTCATACGACCTCTGTTTTGGGCACGTGATAGCCCACTGGAAAGGTATTTTCGAGAAACACACATTATTCCATAAAACTCTGACTCCGTCCACAGTTTGACTATGGAAAGCCAAAAAAACACTATTTAGGGCCCCAAAACGACCCTGGAAGTACAGAAAGATGTACTAACATGAAAATTTCCAAAATAAGCCAATTGGATTAGGTGGGCGGCCAACAGTGTCAACCTGGAAGATGTGTAGAGATTCAGACAGCCCTGGAAGTGTAGAACCCGCAATTACAAATAAGTACAAAAGAACATGTTGAACTAAAAACTGTCAAGAGGAGCCAGTTGGAATAGATGGGTGGCCACCAATATCCACCTGGATCAATCCTCCCCCCTTAGGAAGAAATGGTATCCATTGCGTTGAGTTCCCCCATCAGGTGAGGAAAATTATGCTGAATGTGGTCCTGGGTGATCCACTTGCCTTGGTGTAGGAGCGGCCTTGCCTTAACAACCCGATAAAGATGGATCCTCTACTGGCGAGTGCCCTTGACCTGCATGTCCACTATCTGATCAGTGGATTCTTGTTCCATTTAGTCAAGGTTGAGATCTGTTGGTGTAAACTTTTCTACGATCTCTGAGGTGTCCAGTAATGGTGGAAAGTATGGCCGAAGGAGGTCCACATTGAACACTGGGTGTAATCCAAGGAAGGGTGGAGTGTTGAGCTCAAAAGTATTTCTACCCATAGCCTTGGTGATAGTGTAATTCTCATAGTAAAGTGGTCGGAGATTTTGATGGGGACATGTAAGGTGATCTTTCTGAAAATGTAACCAGAACTTGTCTCCCACCTAAAACTGGTGTGGTACCCGGTGTTGATCATTGATGCACGAGCATCACTCCAACTCATCAACACACTTAGAGGGAGTGAATCCCAAAAAAGGACGTGCCAGTCCTTTCAAATTTTGGGCCTAATTTTAAAAATTTAATGTGAGTTAAAGTTTGAAGGTTGAATTAAAGTCGAGCCATTGTCTTTCTACAGGCCGAGTTATTGTAATATGTAGATTCGCCTTTAATCGTTGACAGTTAGGTGGATCTAGATCAGATTCAGACTAGATGGCCATTGAATGTAAATTAATGAGAGTAGGTAGTTGGAGCGAAGACTCGAGGAGCCCCTCTTTTGTAAAAAGATATTTGTTTCAAAATTCATTAGTTAGTTAGTGAATGAGAGCATTAGAGAGCTCAAGAGAGGAGAGGAGAAAGAGTTGAGACTCATTTGCAGTCTAGCTTTGTAAACATTGTAAAAACCATTCAAATATTAATACAAAGAGCATTTTTTCCTACATATGAGTTCCTGTGTATGTTTTATGAGGTTTCTGAATGTCTCTGAAGGTTTAATGTATGTTTTAGATATGTTGTTAGTGCATGCATGTTTTCATTTGCAGGATTAGATATACTTCTCTATCTGTCTGTGAGTTTGTTAGATGTTTTGGGCTCTTAGGCTTGTGCAAGGAGTGCACAACAGAGTAATTGAAAACTCTGTGAAGCCAGTGCAAGGAGTTCACTTGAAATATGTTTCGAGTTCAGAGAAGAGTGTCCCAAGTGGGAACACCAAAACCATTCTCAAATTCAAGAAGAAAAACCTATGCAAGGAGTGCACAATTCAAAGTTGTTGAACACTCTGATAGATTTGCAAGGAGTGCATTAAGCAAGCACAAGGAGTGTGTGAGAGCTCTATTTTGAGTTCTGTGAGAAGATTCTGCAAATGAAATCACACTAGGGTTAGTTCAAACTATGAGGAAGGAAGCTCTACAAGGAGTGCATTGAGCAAGTGCAAGGAGTGCACCAGAAACAAAGAGTTTTAAGTTTCAAGATCTGGAGGAAAGAGTTTGAGTGCCAGGAGGGAACAAGAGCTTGTTAGAGAAGCAAAGGGTCGATACCCTTAGAAATTCAAGCAAGTTTAAATCTTAGGAGATATATCACAAGCACAAGCCAGTCCCTGCAAGGAGTGTAGAGGGAGAAGATAGTCCAAGTCTCAGACTATGGGATAAGTGAAAGTGTGCATCTACACTTCATCCAAAGTGTTGAAGTTATAAAATATCAATAGGATTAGAGTTTTTACAAAGAGAAAACCAAGGCCGAGAAGACAGCCTTGCAGGAGAAGGTTCAAATGCCAACCCTTTGAAAATTTTGAAGAATCCTTCATTGGAAGGAAAGTTGCGTAGCGACAGGAGCAGAAGCTATAAAAACCATCAAATATGTTGTCAGAGGAGATATGGACCATTAGATCGGAGTCCAAACTTGAGGAGTGCGCAGGAGGAGAACTGATCCCATCCATTGAATCTCGAAGCAGAGTCCAACAACCATTGGATCGGTGCAAAGTGCGCAGTTGTTAAGCCTTGGAGTCCTTCAAACTTACTGAGTTCGAAAGACCTGAGGCGTAGAGAATAAAGGAGAGCGGGATCCTGAAGTCTCGATGTCCCTAAGTGAATTGGGACTGTCCATCAACAAGGATAGGAGTCAACACATCGTTGAGTCCAGAGGTCAGACACTCCGAAGGTCTGCAGGTGAAAGGTGTTCATGGCAAGAAGCTCCTGAAGGCCCGAAGGCCAAAGAAAATGCCAATTGTCAATTGACATGGAAACGTAGCGATAGATATCACCCTTCGGAATTTCACCAGTTCGACACTCCAAAGGAAATAAGGATAAAAGTTTGTCAGCCTCTGGAAGCTCTGAATAATGGAGTATATCGGAGCCAATGATCAGAGGAGAACATGTTTTCTCGGATCCAGAAGTCTGAAATATTAGCATTTCAGAGGAAACGAGGTGTGGAGTGTTCAATCCATCCGAAGCTCCGAAGGCTGGAGCACATCCTGGCCATTGATCATGGGGACAAGCGTCAACAGATCGGGAAGTCCAGAAGTTTGAAATTTTGAGAGGAAGAGTGAAAGAAGTGCTCGAAGTTGAGTGTCCCAAAGTCTCAGGGACTCGAAGTGAATCTAGACTTTCCACTTGCAAAGGATGCATGTTAGCATAATTGGGGTGGTTTGGAGGATTGGCCATCTGGGAGAATAGAGGCACAAAGTATATAAGTCTCCCGTAGCTCTGAATCACGGATTTAATCCTATCCATTGATCAGAAGGAGATGCATGGTAGGAGATCTGACAGTCCAAAGGTTTGGTACTCTAGAGGAAACTGGGTGCAGTGTTGTGAGGACTCCCGAAGGCCCAAATTTCAAAGTCCCGAGGGATAGATCCAAGTCATTGAAAGGAGAGGATACATGGCACTCGATCCATCAATTTGGAGGTTTAGCACTCTGGAGGTATCTCATGTTGGATCAATCAGGAACTCCTGAAGGCTAGAGTCTCGAAGAAGATCTTAATTGTTGGACACTGAGAAGTTGTGAGTCATAGATCTGTGGGTGTTTTTGTTTGGCGGACCGACACTCCGGAAGAAGTGAGGTGTGAAGCTTCGAAATTTGTCAAATCCTAGAGCCTCGAAGTACTATGGGTCGTTGATCTCAGTGAAGGAGTGTAGACTATTGATCTCCTTTAACAGTTCAAGACTTCACGAATTTAGTGGTTCGGGAGAACTATAGTGTTGAAAGGTGAAAATGACTAGAGATCGAAGCTCTGGAGCATGGAACTAAGCGGATGTCAGCTTGGCACTTGGTCGCAACCATTGGTCATATGATTTTACCGCCGGAGGAAAAAGGACTAGCACCCAAAATTTTAGTTTTTAAACGTAAGGGGATAATGTAAAAGAGCCCGTGGGTTTTTTGGAACCTGCGCACGAGAAAAAGGACCCATGGAAGAATTTTGGGGGCTCAGCAGGAGCCAGAGAGCTGATCCAACTCTGAAATTGGACAATCCTTAGACCGAGAGGTCGCGCGGACCCTGGGAGAGGGTGTGGTCTACATGAAGTGGTATCACATCTGAAAATAATCTTTGTGAAGATTATTTTCAAGTGTGCAACAGTCAGCAGATAACCAGGTGGGCTGAAGAAGAAGAACCAATTGCGTTCTTAAAGAAATAGAGGAATATGGCTACTAAAGGTCAGAAGCATGGTCGGAAAGGAGACCCCCAACAGATAAACAAAGAACAGATGGATGAAGAGCTTGAGGAGACCCGAGAATTGTTGATTAAGGATGGTTGTCATTGATGTCAACCCTTGAAGAAATCCCGGTAGCACAAAGGATTGGGTAATGGACCCAAGTTTGTTTGATGTAAAGATGAATCATTATTTTCTTGTCATGGTTGATAAGAAGTACAAATGGATGAACTCCAAAGTGGTCCCCTTATGGTGAAAGCCCTCACAGGAAGACACTTTACGGATTGAGTTATCCTAGAAGTATGGTTAGATAACCCATGCTTAATTGTGGAATAATTAGATGAAGGTCAGTAAATTTGTTAGTGAAACTATCCTAGATGGATAGTGTTTTTCATGCCTTTTTCGGTGGTATGTGGAACATCACATAACTGCTCATGGTTAGAGAGTTATGTCCATATGAAGTTGAATAACCCTCATGAGTCATATAGAATCCCCCAAAAGTCAAGTGTTTGCAAAAGAAATTATTTAAATAATAAAGTAAATGGAGAAATCCCTAAAATAAGGAAAGGGTAATGCTACATGAAAGTATAAATAAGAGAAAAATATCTCTCATTTAATCACACTTGAATATCATTGAATATCTATTTTTGTGAAAGGTTATTTGGGCAAGTATTATTGATAGAGAAAATTTGCAAGAGAAAAAGTGCGGCAGGAAAAGTGCGGCATAAAAAGTGCGGCAGAAAAATTGCGACAGGAAAATCGCGGCAGAAAAATCGCAGTAGAAAAAGTGCGGCAGAAAAAGTGCAACAAAAAAAGTGCGGCAGAAAAAGTGCGACAGAAAAATCGCGGCATAAAAATCACGGCAGAAAAAGTGCGGTAGAAAAATCACGGCAGAAAAAGTGTGGCAAAAAAATCGCGACAACAACCTCATTGGGGTCTATTTATGAGAGATATGGCACATATTGTTTGAGCTATGTTTTGTGAGCTAGGGTTTAGCTCTTGAGATGGTATGGGATGTTCAGTATTGTTCCATATATCAGATTTGTTGAGGGATACAGTTGGTATTTTTTTGTTCATATTTGGCATATGGGTATTGGTCTTTTGGTTGTGATGTGTTGTTGAAGTTGATATAGTGGGAAAACCCCCCTATGGACTACACTAGGGTTCAACATGTAGACAGATCTAACCGTGTAAAATTCTCCTACCTTTATAACTACCCTGAATATACCCCAAATTCATACATGAAAGACAAAGTGAAAAGATCAGGTAACTTTACCTTTTACTCTGCGTCTGGTGTTGATCCTCTCGCGTTCGATAGCTACGCTGACTACAAGCCTCCTCCCAAGGCTGGCCTACATTCAGAAACATATAAACAGGAAACTACAAACATGAATCTCATATATAAATCATGGGTTAGATGTTAGCATAAAACATAAATCAAATACAGATACTTGACACATCATATTTCGAGACAGAAAAAGTATTCCTTTTATTGATATCACAATGTTTACTTACAACAAGGTCGGCGACTGCTCCATGAACCTAGTCTGGGCTTCTCTTCACCGAGCTCCAACTGCGCCTCTGTGTATCTTTCTCTTCCCACACTTCTTCTAGGGAAATGGAATAGGATTATGATGGAGGAAAAAGGGAAAAATGGGAAATTCTGATGCAAATCTCACAAGGTGGCTGCAATTTCTTGGGGAAAGGAGGGGATATGAAATGGGAAAAGTTTCACTATTCTTATGCTTATATTTGGAATGAGACCCCAACACCTCCTTTTATATGAAAAAAGGATGGTTATTCGGTTGCGTGATGGGCTATAGGCAGTGGGATAGTTGGGAAACTACCCAATATCCCGTAATCTCAATGAATTCCTTGCAACTTTTGCAAGTAAATGTAGGTTGTATTGGTGCAGCTAGCATACGTACACAGGTTGTAGTGGTGCGAAAAGCGTGTGTACGTGGACAATAGTGGTGCAGGGCAAGTACATCTTCAAAAATAGAATTTTTAAGAAGAGCTTCGTAGTGATGGCTTGGAAAAAATAGCAAGTAAGAGGGCCAAATGCCAGGTATGCATGTATGGAGAAATTTAGGTTTATAATAAATGCCCCCTAATGTGTGAGGTCATAAGAGAATATGATGGCCGAAATACATTACCAAATCTTCACCAATGTACAAAGCAAGTGAGCCCAGGACCAGAGTTCGGGAGGTGTCGTCTGCAAAAATAACAATTGTCTCTCCGAGGCGGGCATACCCATGCTCGAGATTAAATAAATCATGGATTCCAATCAAATACACCGCATATCCATGTCATATAACTATATAAAGTGTAGTTGTGAGAAATACACAACAGATCTACATCTCAAAATCAAAGATATACATGTATACTATCCATCTTCAAGAAGAAAATGATGCCTGACGGCTGGAGATGAGGCCTTCAGAGCTCGAGAAAAAAATTCAAGATCTCCAAAACTTAGGTAGGAGTGTAATGTGAGTGTACGAATTCACTACCCAGAGGTCTTCGACGACTCATCGAGAACAGACAAGAGAATCTTGGTGATCAGGCAGAGAACTTCATTGATTTCGAACAAGGACTTGATTAGAATTTTGGGATGGTCGAGCATGAGGTCAAGAGACAAACTACAGAATGGCCGAATCAATCTGGGTAAAACTTCCCTTGGACAAGAGCACGATTGATGATCAGACTCAGGCAACATGACATTGACATAAGTTCAAGATGCAGGAGGCAACGCAAACTCTCCATGTGTTTGGAAGGATAACCAAACGGAGGAGGACACATCTCTATCTAGCGAGAAAAACTTCCTAAGGTCATATTAAATACCAAATCTTGATGAAGAAATAGAAGGATGTGCTTTGTCCAAGGGTGACTCATTGAGATTCCAAAAAAGAANTTTTTCAATATTTTTAAAGAGACTGTAAAGGAATAAAAGAATGCTCTGCTACAAAGGAGGAACGGGTGTCGTAGGCATACCAGTTCCAAGCACATGGAACACACTAATTCTCATAGCAAGGAGATATGTGCAGGAATAGGACACTTGGGGAAAATGCCTCCATGGGTCAAGGTGTTAGGTCGCAGAGGAAAAGTGCTACAAGGCTTGCGTATAAGGCATGATTCAAAGGTTCAGTTGAGAGCAACATGGAGCCATCATTAGGCCGAAGATGCAGATATGAAAATTTGATTAGCAGGAAACGATGAAACCTCCTTCAATGTATTTTTCATGAGCCCAGAGAAGGTAAGCTCGGTGGTTTTTTCACGTTTAGAGAGTCTGAAAAAATGTAAAAGAAGACTCCACTGGGGTACCTTTTTCAAGAATAGTCTAGTCGGTTCAAAAAAAGGGTAAACTTTCACTGAAAATACGTCTATTCAGAACCATTTTAACGAGTGTTACACAGACAATATCACTCGGCAATCTTCTCAATTTTAAGGATTCTGAAAAGAGCTTTATTATGGACTCTCTATGGTGTGTTCTTCTGGACCAATTTA